>CM028347.1:12474980-12547042 GCA_016618105.1 Dendrobium huoshanense | reverse complement strand
AGAGTGGAACTTGAAGATATATCTATACTAGAACTTTGCTAAAATTATGTTACTTCACATTAAAATATTATATCAACAATTACTCAGTGTCAACTTGATGCAGAACACATTAAAACTTCTTGCCTCAATAATATATCAGCAAAAAAAAATTCAAAATTTAAAGTTTCCCAGGGTACATCTACAAAAATACTGGTGTTTGTTGACCTCTAACTGTCGGAGAACCCGACACCTTCGTTCGAACCAAGCCGGACCCAGCATACATACCCAACCGACTCCACCTCAGCCACGATCAAACCATATGACAAAAACTACCCCAAAACTGCCCACGATCGCACGACCGTCCCCTCTCACGATACAAAAACAAATTCCTCTCATTCGGTTCTCTCTCACGCACACAAAAAAATGCTCTCAGAACTAAAACCGAGGGAGAAGATCACAAGCAAAGGAATACAGAGACAAGAAACCAAATCCATACCTACACTCTCGTTCATTTCTCCTTCAGCCGAAGCCCGTCGACTCGCTTCCGATCTCCTACTCTCATAACTTCGAACTCACAGACGACTTCCTCATCCCGCGTCGGCGTCCAAGCCTCCTGCTCCGACATCGCCAGCCAGACTTCCGCCGTGATCCTGCCGCCGACAAAACCCCCGTGCCCGAGCCCGTGCGTGGTCTCCTTCCCCGTGCGTGGCCTCTCTGACCTAGCCGGATCTGGCTTCTCCCGATCCTCTTTTCTCCCCCTATCTCTATTATATTATATGTTATAATATATAATATAATATATAGTATATGATATATATTATATATTATGTTATATATATATATATATATATATATATATATATATATATATATATATATATATATATATATATATATATATATATATATATATATATATATATATATAATATTGTATACTATATTATAATATTATATTATTATAACACATTATATTTTATTATAATATATATTTTATGATATAAAATATATATTATAATATTATATTATATTATAAAAGAAAAGAAAGAGAGATGGAGAGAAATAATTTGCAAATTAGGTGGGAGCAATTTGAAGGAAGTCCCGGGGTTGATCCGGTCCCCCGAAACCCTTGGCCGTCGAGTTAATCCGGCCGAGGGAGCGCAAACACCGATGGGATCGATTCGCTCTCCCAAATCTCCTCGCCGTCGATTTGATCCGGCCGAGTCGAGCACTCCCTTACCTCCCGGCATCGGGGAGGGGACACCGGGAGGCTGCCGAATTTTTATCAAACTTTTGGGACTTAGTCTAATTTGCCACAAATCTCCGGCAATCAACAACCACTACAAAGAACTTTCGAAGACTCTTTTATGGGATCGATTCGCTCTCCCAAATCTCCTCGTCGTTGATTCGCTCTGGCCGAGTCGAGCACTCTCTTACCTCCCGGCATCAGGGAGGGGACGCCGGGAGGCTGCCGAAATTTACTCAGAAATTCAAGACTTAGCCAAATTTTGAGAAGATTGGAAAAATAACTTGGAATTAATTAATTGAATCAAAATTCTAAATTAACTAAGAGCATTTAATTCAACACTAAGTCTCTTAATTAATTTAATTAACCAACTTAAACAAAATCCATTTCATAGATCTAGCATATTTATGATGGTTAAGGTGGAGGAAGTGATGGCTAATGAGAAGAATAAATCTTTCATCGTATTGTTCTCAACATGATTGATATGTTAAATAATATTTTTTGAAAGATTATAGTAGATTGAAGTTCACAAATCTACATTATAATTTTTAATATCAATGTCATATGATGATAAAATAGAGATTGAATTTGACATGCAATAAATATAACAAGTTGCAATGCACACTACAATTTACTTAAAAATGGAAGCCAAAGAATTTGTAGTGTTCTATATATTATGCTACAGGCATACGAGAAGCTCTTACAAAATAAACTAGTCTATCTATGATAGAAGCGGGGTACTTCTAGTTCATGTTACCATTCATTTGTAAATAGGAGCAAGATATTTATAGTGCCCATAACAACTAGCCTGTGAATAAGAATAAGGAGCTTGTATCGAACAAATCAATTCACCTATAAGGGGGAATAGGAGAATTTATAGCAAACAAGATAATTATTCTACGAGTACGATCTAGTAGTGGCAATTGAGCAAACACTCTCTACGAGCTGTGCTAAGTGATGCTTAGAGGAGTTAAAACAAACTAAATGCAATAATTGAAATCCCGAAAGCATTAACGCCACCGGATCCGCAACATGTGTACAAGCGGACAGAAGGCGTCATAGGCCTCTTAAACGAAATATCGGACATTTTTTTATAAAATAATTTGATTAAATGGATCATATTTAAATATTTTAAAATGTCTCTTATGTATTAAATGTGATCCATTAAACTAAATACACCCTGCATGTGCTCCAACAGAACTATTAAAGTTACAAACTCAAATCATCGAGAATGCTGCGCAGGGTCAAATTATACAACCCGCATGTGCTCCAATCATCACCTCTAAGTCCTAAAATCCAACGATTCGAGAATGTTGCGCGGGTCTAATATTTAAGTTTCATACTTCTCTTCGAAAGGACTGTAGTCGACCTAATTTGAATCATAAAATGCCTCCCAAAATCGTACAAAAATACAAGTGACCTTAATGTCACCCCGATGATGGCCGTGTTGATCGAAAATCTCAACCGGAGGGGTCAAATCTCAAATCAAACAACAATTCAAATTCTTAAAATAAAATCAATCACCTAAAAACTCAAAACTAAAAATCATCCGCCTCCCGCAATTGTTTGTCGGCGGTGATAAATTTAAAATTAACCTCAGCTCACAAAGAGCGAATGTGTGTCAGGTGTATTACTTTGATTCATCCTCAAATAGTCTCTTGCCAACAGGGACGTGGCACGTGCCCTCTGATCGGGTGGTTTTGCCGCGAAATGGCACCATTATAAACGATCACGGCCAAAGCCCGTATGTTCCCTAAAGGCATCAAACCCTTGAGTTATGAATCATAGGGTATATTCGATAGGCATAAAACCTTCTATTAGCTAAGGTGGATTCAGATGTATCCCCTTAGACAAATATCAACCTAGGTCTACAAGGTATTCTTGGACGAAGCAACCCATGGCTGCCAACAAGGTGCCTTCTGTCAAGTTGGGTCGACTACCTCCTCTGACTAAGTAGACCAGGGATCATGACAGCCCGGGATGACGGAACCATGGGATCTTGATCGGGCTCGTCTTCATTCCCTCCACCACTAGTTTTAAATTTATGGTGATAAATTCTAAATTCCAAATTTCAAACTTCCAAATTCAAAATTTAAACTCTAAAAAAATTATTGCTATTATACGATAGGTTTATAACCTATACAACCTCCTTAACGATTAGCCTTAATCGAAAGTTCTCTCCTATTATTGGGAGGGGTAATTAACTATAGGGGCTTGCGCATATAGGAAACTAGAACTCAGATCAAAAAGTCCTCACCAAATGAGGGTGAAATCTCTGGGTAATGTCTTATCTAAAACCCAATCTGCCTTCTGAAAATTCCCCCAGGATCACACACCTAAAAATGGAATTTTCGGAGCCCACAGTGTTCATTTGATTCCAAGTGCAAGAAAGAACCATTTTCTAAATTAAGTAATCATAATCTCTTTTTTGTATCAAATCATGCCTTTGCACTCGCATATGCGTAGAATCCATGTAGATCAGTCTGGGCACATTGTTAGTCTAGAGAGAAACTTACATGTATGAAAGCACAAGCAAACATAGAAACTGCAGGAGTCTGAAACCCTGGGTGGCACATCGCATGTGAAGCCAACTCACACTTAATGTGCTAAAATGACAAGCCATGCGTACGTAATGTTTTCAGTCCATTTGAGGAAAGGTCTCCTTAGCAATTCCACAGTACATAGAAATAGTAAAGGAGACTAAGCAATTTAAAGGGGTTGCAGGAAATTACAGATAAAAGTGGCCTGCAGAAAGCTTCCTCCTGTGGCCCTTACCCTAGCCTTAATTTTATTTATTCCCTTTCTGCACAAACTATTAATCATCCTATTTATTCCTACAAAAAGCATAAATGATAAACTAAAGAGATATTTTCATGGATAACTATTGATGAAAGTATATTCCCCGAAAAATTAAGCAGTGAAACTTTACATTTGATTTCTATTATAATACATCAACTTGAAGAACCATAGATTACCAGGAAAAGCATCAAAAACAGTATTGTAAGGCGAGCCTTTCATTTGCATCTGTCTTCTCACAGTATCAAGCGGATAACACATAAGTGTGGCAAGTGAGGCAGACACCATTGCAGTTATCAGAGATGTCTCTGGCCTCTTCCTATACTTCTCTGGAAGAGATTTCTTCATTCTAGAAAAAAATGGACAAAACAATGCTTGCCAATAAGCCTGACATTGTGGTCTCATCCTCAATGGAAAGTTCCATGTAAACAAAAGGAAAGAAGCCTTACAAATCAAATATGCAGAAGTTTAGAGCAATATAAGGTGCTATTCCAATGAGGGATGGGCCAAGACCACCATAAAATGAAGACACACCTTCTTCTCTAAACATGTTTAGGGCAATCTGTAAAACACAAAACTATGTCACCACAAATTCTAGAAAAGTAAATAAATGTAGAAGTTTACCTGAGACATAGTTCGGGATCCAGTTTCAACTGCTAATCTTAGACGTAGCACATCGAGAGGATAGGTTAACTGAAAGAATAATATATTGAAGCAAACCTCTAATGAATGCATAAATAATCCATCTAAAGCAGATGGCGAATTATACATCAAGTAAAAGATGATATGGGCATCAGATAACTAACAAAGGTTGAGGTCATCCCAGCACAAGCACCAGCAAAAAGCCTCCCAACAACAGAGAGTTCTCCATCCTTGTTGCTAAAGACTTTCTATAGATGAACAAGCAAATAACAGTAAAGATTCAAAATATGTTAGAAAACAAATAAGAATAGACACAAAGAAATGAAAAAAGGAATCATAAACTTATAAAACAAAGATTCTTTACCTTATAAACTTCATATGAAAAAAGCTGCACGGCGCTATATGGAATTATGCGCATAATCTGCCACAATTCAATAAAATTCTGAGATCTTTTATGACGTAAGATTTAGAATAAATAATTTTCAGAAATGGTAGAATGAAAAAACTTCAGGAACCTGCGGGAGATTCCCTTTCCAGTATCCCTTGACACCTTCCTCCTTTCCAATAAGTTTAAAGGCCTGCAAATAGCTCAGACTCAAGATATAGAATCTGAGATCATATGGTTGCATATATAATAACAAAACAAGGTCTGGCATCAAACTGTTGTTGTACTATATTTTCCTACCATTACACTAATTAACAATATATTAGAAAGCCTTGGCATCAAAATGTTGGTCGTAAAATTATTTTCACTTTACACCAACACTCTATCATCACAAACCAAATTGCATACACAAACCACCCTCAACTGCCCTTTCATGATTCTTAGTTCTTATGTATTTTGAGTGTAGAACAGGGAATGTAAGAGTTTTAAATTTAAGGTGTTGGCTGTGAAAAAAATAAATACAGTTTTTTTCCAGGAACTTAGAATACCCTCCCTAGCTAAATTTTCAATGTATTTTGAATTCACCTAAATTAGGCAAATTCAAAATACATAAACTTGTAAACCTTATAGACCCCAAAAACACTGTGGATCCCATCGCTATGCTTGACCTCAACTTTGTCCTTGCCTCCATAGCTCCTATCTTGGTCTCCATTGGGAACTAACCTCACCTTTGCCCTCGCCTCAACAACCCACGCCCTCACCTCCATCGAGTTCTAATCTTGCCTCCACTAGACACCGATCTAACCTCCGCCAGCTGACCTCACCTCCAAAAACGCTCGCCCTCGCCACCATAATTCACTATTGTCCACACAAAGAGTGCGAGAGAGAGGGAGAGAGTTTTCTATATAGTTGAACTTTATCAAACAAAAAGAAAATAACATTTCCTTACATTTGATCCATATTCAACAAAACAACCACCCTAAATTCAAAATACATTACATTTATTTAGTGTAAATACATCCAAACAAGTAGCTCCTAAATGAACTAAGTGTTACACCAAGCACCATGGAGTTTTGGGGAGATTGTAAGCAAGCAAAGAACAACCATGGTTCAAGCTGCAGAAACTGCTTAAGACAAAATTTCTCTTTAATATAAATTTGTGATCATGACTTCAATATTGAAGCTTAGTATAATGTTCAGATCATGACTTCAGTCTTCTTGCATAATCCATCGTCATCTTAGTTTAATGGTAATATAAGCAATTCATGAGAAGGTTATGCTTCACATACCAAGGTCTTCTTGAATAATCCATCTTCAGAGAAATATTTCAATGCATAGAAGTTCCATCTACACTCAGAGCAAGCACCCCAAAACATATTTACTTGAGCGTTGAGCTCAACCAAAGTTTTGAAGTAGACAGTTAATAAAGAAAACCGAGTAAAGCACAATAGGAGTTCACTTTAAAATAAGACTATAATGACTTAGCCATTGTTAAAATTAGTATAAAGTAGAACATCATCGAATTTCAACACAATAAAAAACAACAAGCTTTTATCCCACTACGTGGGGTCGGCTACATGAATCCGTTTTCTCGATTGCAAGAGTCAAATTCTCATTTAAATCTAATAAATAAATGTCATTTCTAATATTTTCTAACCAAGCCTTTTTAAGTCTAGCTCTACCTTTCTTAACATAAGTCAAATCTAATACATCTACTTTCCTAACCGGGTCATCGGAGGGCTGCAATTTTATATGACCAAATCATCTAAGGCGATTTTCTCTAATCTTATCTTCCACTAAAGCTACTCCAACAAAAAGAATGCAAAATGAAAATGAAAAATAATTTCAACATGCACAACAAAAAATACGCAAAACTTTACACGTCAAAACGGAAAAACAATCATTGATGTTTCAAGCTTCTAAGCAATCAATCCTGGAGGAATTGCTTGTATCTGAAACTCCAACAAAAAGTATAAAGTCAAAAAGAACACAAAGGCCAAATGCAATAAACTACCACTAAGAATATTTTTACTCTAGCTCTTAATTAGAAACTAAAACAACAAATTCGACATATTCATACTGTAAAGAATTACATCTTTCGTGTATGTTGAAAACTATACAGTCTATATTAGTCAAAATAAAAATGAGAAAATAATTAAAATGGTCCCCTGACTATCTATGAAGGACCAAAATGATCTCAAACTATGTAAAAGTCTAGATCTAGTCTCAATACTCTTTAAACAGGGACCGAAATAGTCTCACCATCCAAACTAATAGAAATTGGCATTCATTATATTAAAAATGGGGGTATTGTGAGAAAATATTCTTCCTTCTTGAATTTTTTTTGGTAAATTTAATTTTCTTCTTACCTTATTTCCTCATATACAATAGCAAATCTTGCATACTAGTGGGAGTGGATTGAGAACGTGCAAGGTGCCAAGCAAGTTATTTTTTTTTTAATAAATTTGTTTAACATTCTTGTTATTCTGGTTTCATGGTAATGAAATAGATTAAGTTCATATTTTTTATCCCATAATATTAAAATTTTAATTTGTATATTAATTTTATTAAAAAATTGATTTATATCTAACTTCACGACTATTTCATTGATTGAAATCATTTAAAAATAAATAAATAAATATCTTTTTGCTTTACTTGAAACTATTTTTTTAGAAAGAACAAAATATATATTTTGAATGTTTAATCTAATTTATCATTACAAAAAATAACATTACTATATATTGTATAAAAAAGTTAAAATAAACACTATAGATTTCAAATCAATAAAAATCTATCTGCTCATGATGCATCTTCTGCTCCTCTTTGTCACTACTCAGGAGAGTCTCCACTCTTCGTGTTTGTTGTTCAAGGAAGCTTCATCAAGTATAGAAAAGTTGTGGAATGGTCTCGTGCATGGTGTTCAAGAGAGGAAGCTTCGAAGCTACTCTCTTGCCTTCTCTAACCCTGCATGGCAGTCCCACTCATCGCCTGCTTAGTAAAGCTACGCCCACTCATTTTTTCAAGCTCACCTCTCCCTCTCGACTAGGGTAAGTGAAATTTAATAATAATAAAAAATCTTAGGAGTTACGCATGCTCCATCAGCTCTTCGTCGGTCCAAGAGATTTTACGTTAGTTTTAACTAGATGGAGGGGTCATTTTATTCTAGGATCTAAATAGGTCATTTTACATAGTTTGAGACCATTTTGGTCATTTTCTCAAAAAAAAAAAAATTTATAGCTCTCTTCAACACTTTTTTGAAAAATTCACAATGAGGCTTATGCTTCATTGAGCTCTATGTGATGCACGCCTCAAGGCATGCCTCGTCTCAATTTTGGTGAAGCATGCTCAATTTAGATGTACATTTTTAAGAAAGTAAATGTAAGAAAAGTAAATTTAATAAAACACTTATAATTACCCAAATAATAATCATGCATGCATTCAATCTCGAGAAAGCCATTGCCTGAGTATCTCTCCTCTCAGGCAATCTCTTCTTCAAACCTCACTCATGCCACTGGCTGTCTCCTTCCTAACAATCGTCGCAACCGCCAGTGCCTTGCCAAGTCTACGTGTACACAATGAATACTTACTTTGATGTTTACATATTACTTCTTAATTCATTATATGATGTTAGGATGTGAATTGGTTAATTGATACTTTGCACAATTCATTACTTCTTACCATGTAAGATATTAATGTGCTACTTCTTAATATGTTAATTGGATAGAATGTTATTATGTCACTTCTTAAATTATACTTTGATATATGTACAATGGTTCTTAATCTATGAAATTTGTTGATTTTGAGGCTTGCGCCTCACCTCGCAAACAAAAAAATACATCAATACTTAATTGTGCAGTTTTAAACCTGGAGTTCTAGTAATGTTTCATCTAACTTGAAGGAATGCTCTTTAATAATCATCATCAACAAAATCATCAATCTATAGCTTCATCTCTAGAATACAACAAGGCTAGCATCTTTTCTTTTTCCAATAATGCTGTAGAATTATGCAATTTTTAATTTTGATAATCCACAAAAGCAAAAGCACTCTATAAATCAATTTGTTAAGTCCTCTTCTCAATGTGCTTAAGGATGACTGGGCATATAAACAATCATGGCTCCCTAGAAAATAATATTTTTCTCTTGGTCCCTCTCATGCACTTGTAAGAGTTATTGCACCGTACCTTCTCAACACTATAAATTAAACATATATAATATAATTGCCTATAGAATTTAATTAACTTTTTTTGGGAGGAAATTTGAATCTTCCACAAGAGTTGTTTGGTTTACTACCATCCTAATGAACTTTATATCCCAATTTAGTGACATCAAGAAGTTGCCTAAAATTGGATGATGAATAAATATCCTAACATCTTCTATTAATAAATATTTGAAGCCTTAAGTCCCTTACTATGCTTCTCTGCGTCGTTGTGTCATGCCTTATTAGCTTCTGTAATGGTGCACAAAGATCTTCCTTTGGAAGATATTTTTTATCTAAATTTCGTTTATTTTGGCTTTAATTGCTAGAATGATTGCTTCAACTTCCTTTTTCTAAGAGAACATTTTGAGCTGCTTATCTTATAAGTGTTATTGAAAATAATGTTTTGTAGGATAATCGAAAAAGGGGTAATCTTAAAGTAAGTGTACTTGAAATCTTGAATCTAGAGATATTAATAAATCAAACAACTATAATCTTAAAAAACATCTTTAAATACAATAACATTGAATTAAGCACGTAATCCCTCACAGATAACACAGGCATCCAATAGTATTGACATGCTATCTTAATAGCACTGCCGTCAAAATAACACTGAGCTAAACCGCAGTAAGGGGGAATAGAACAAAAAACCTAATCGGTAATTGGTCAAGTGATTTCAAACCAACGGAAAACAAAGCTGTTTATATAGATTGACGAGAAGAAATGAAATAAAATCCCAACAATTTAAGAGTTGATTATGATTACAAACACTGACTTAAGATTTTCAAAACACATTCCATTTCCTTTCATTCAAATTCCTAGAATTCAAACAAGGTTCCGCTAAATCATGAATTTCCCATAAAACCAATAAATTAAATTTCTGAGATTAGTTTAGTACCTCAATGAAAGTAATCCCCCTCTTCCCACTTCCTTCTACTATGCGTAATGAGTGAGTCTAAAATGAATATAAAAAAATTCCATCAGGCATAAATGCGTAGGACAGGAAGAATCGGGCATTAATTAGATAAGAATTACAAGAAGGGAATGGGATGAGTATAGCCTGCATGAGAAGCTTGATGCGGTCGAGAGGGGCGGTTAGGCTTTTGGCCGCGGCGCCGGCAAGAGCACCTGCGGTGAAGAGGGCTACGCCATTGGGCACCAAAGCCAGTAGCGCAAGGGGATGCCTCAGAAGCTGCTCCGGCGACGCCAGGGCCTCCTTTTCTCCATTCGGTTTCCCACGGTGGCCGCCGTTCGTTTCAGCCGAGGAGACGGATGCAAACGGCCGAGAAAGCTTCCGTCCGCCGCCGGCTGTTTCAAGAGAGGGAATAGGGCGCCACACGAGCACCCCCTCTCTCCTCATTTCGTTATGAGGAGCAACAAGGGAAGCAGCTTTCCTCCCTGTATCGGGAAAAAAATTCCACCAGAATCCGAATGCGGAGGTAGATTAGTGCGGCACTAAATAGCAGGGTTTTGAAAACCGTACAGGACAACGAACCGGAGCAAGAGAGATTCACGGTTTAACGGGTTCCACAGGTCTAATTGGGTTCGAATCGGATGACACAATAAAAAATAAATATTATTTAAATTTAATACAATTAACATAAAAATAATGTTATCATTCAAAGTATGAGATAAAAAATTAAATTAAAAAAAACTATGAAACATAAAAAACTTATATAATTAAGTAAAATAATTATTTTAAAATCTCACATAAAAGCAAAAAAAAATTTAAATCTCATAATTATAAGAATTTACACTCATAATAATATGATAATTTTAAATTTGAATATTTTTCAAATTTTAAATTTAATTTATATATAACCATATAATTTAATTTATATTATTATTAATTTATGTTACATATTTAATATAAATTTAATTCTAACATAAGTTTATAAATTTAATATAAATTATTCTTGTTTTATATTATATGATTAAATATATTTTACATGTTTATGATATATTATATACAAAAGCTATTTTATAAATTTATATCTAAAATCATTAATAAATAAATAAAATTATTAATGATAAATTATTTTTTATTATGTATAAATAAAAAAACTTTTATTGTTAACTAATCTGTTTTAAAATAGTTTTTATACCCATTATATATGCTATGAACTCATACACTCCTCATCTCTTTTCTTTAGTCCCACTTCCCTTAGAAACACTCTTGCAATTGTTGCACAAAGAGAGCACATGGGGAGGTTATGTGAAGATGTTTCATGATGCTTTGAGTATAAAAGTACTTATTATATAAAATGTATTTAACTTTAATTAAATATTTTATATATATATATATATATATATATATATATATATATATATATATATATATATATATATATATATATATATATATATATTAAAAAAATACTTAAAATTTGTGAGATTTGAACCGGCCGGTTCAAAAATAACCAGACCGGTTCGCCGGTTGAACCGGCGGTTCTGACCGGTTCAGTCCGGTTCTTTGCAGAAGCGGTTTTAGGGCTGAACCGGACCGGCCTTGTGGTCCGGTCCGATTTTTAAAGCACTGCTAAATAGAGCTCCTATATATGCTAGTTTAATTGTTATTTCACCACGTGTAATTATTTAGATTTAAAATAAAAATAATAATAATGCACAGTTTATAAATATTACAATATTATTATTATTGTGTTGTGGAATATTTGCGACAATAGAAAAATATACTAATTTGAATGAATTCAATTGTATTTTCAGTTGATTACAAATGATGCCCTTTCTTTAAGGGAAGACCTTGACTTGATGTAACATATATACATCATATATGGTGCATTATATGATGGGAAATGAAAGAATCACTATTGACATGTTCGTTTGGTCAAAAGGATCATAGTCGGTAGGCGACAGAGTTTTGAAAGATCGTAGTCGGGTGACGGTGGTCAAAAAGTACATAGTCGGTGGGTGACGAATGTCAGAAATACCATTTCATGTAGGCAAGGAATGGGTCAAAACAAGTTGAGTTAAAAATTTTGTAAGTTCTACTTGAATCAGCTCATTAATGAGCCTCTTCTTATGTTTCAAGCTCATAAATGCTTTTCTCTACTAGATATCAGCTCATTAATGTCTAGTAGAGAGTCTTTTTAGCTCATAAATTGATATTCATTCCCCCATTTGTTGTCCCTTTGGTTCCCCGTGGATGTGCTGGTTGTTTAACGTGCCATGACTCCTTGGTTTTCCGGTTGGTCGCTAGATTCCCGAGCTGGGTGGCCTTTCCATGTCTTTTGGCGCCTCGGTTCTATGCGGGCCTCTTTGGTTCCCGTGGCTGCTTCTTCGGTTCCCTGGCTGGGCTGTTTTTAGTGAAATGCTTGGCGGAATTCTGTGACTTATGATGCTTGGATTCTTGTGAAAATTCATTAAAGTGGTTGTTTGTATTCCTTCTTTTGTGCCTATAAATAGAGTTGTTTTGTGGATATTTTAATATGTTATGTGATTGATTTTTTTGAAATGTAAACCTGAGGGTTTTGTTGGAAAGCTTGAGAGCTTGTTCCATTCTCCTTCTCATCTTCTCTTTGGAAATCTTGTGAGCTCTTTCCACCATTCGTCTCGGCTTCTAACCTCTTTCGTCTCTTCGCAAGTGACCACCTCACATGTATCCCTCTTCTCAAAAGTAAGCAAGTTTAGGGTGTCTTGTTAAAGTCTTTGTTCGTAAGTTGTTTAATTTTAAGAGTTATAAGTCTTTATTTATAAAAGTGTTCATTTATATAAAATGTAAGAATTTGTTCTAAAATTTCTAAGTTCTCTCTTCTTTTTGGGTATTTTGTGTCTTCTTTTATACAGGAAGTTGTTTTGTTTTTTAGTGATAAAAAATTTGGGTCCCTCTCCTAAATTTTTGATTGCATTAATTTGGTATCAGAGCAAGTTAGGATGTCCTAGGTTTATGAGTCAGTTTGTCAAATTGTATGTTTTGATGTCATAAGTTATTTTGTTCGTGAGTCTTGTGAGTCGTGAAAATCTTGTGTGTCTTGATGTCATGTAAGTTTTGTTTGTGAGTTATAGATGTATGATAATTATGCGTGAGTCTTGTTTTGTGTCTTCCTAGGTTTGTGTCTTAAGTCTTGTGTCTTTCTAAGTCAAGTTGGAAAAACATCAAGTGGAAAGCAAGCAAGAAAGTAAACCAATGGACCTCGCCACAAGAAAGTTCTTTTGACCCGATTCAGATTAAGATTCAAGTTCAGCTACACTCAAGTGCCAAAAAATTTTAAGCAAAAAAATTCAAGAGCTGGATGCACCGTCCATGCCACCTCCGAATAAAAACAAAAACCAACTCATCGGGAGATGAGTTCTCAAGAAGGGAAGTCTGGTGTAGGCAAGGAATGGTTCAAAAAAAGTTGAGTTGAAAATTTTGTAAGTTCTACTTGAATTAGCTCATTAATGAGCATCTTCTTATGTTTCAAGCTCATAAATGCTTTCCTCTACTAGATATCAGCTCATTAATGTCTAGTAGAGAGCCTTTTAGCTCATAAATTGAGGTTTATTCCCCCATTTGTTGTCCCTTTGGTTCCAGTGGATGTGATGGTTGTTTCCCGTGCCATGGCTCCTTGCTTTTCCAGTTGGCTGCTGGATTCCCGAGCTGGGTGGCCTTTCCGTGTCTTTTGGCGCCTCTGTTCTATGCGGGCCTCTTTGGTTCCCGTGGCTACTTCTTTGGTTCCTTGGCTGGGCTGTTTTCCGTGAAATGCTTGGGGGAATTCCGTGACTTATGATACTTGGGTTCTTATGAAAATTCATTAAAGTGGCTATTTGTATTCCTTCTTTTGTGCCTATAAATAGAGTTGTTTTGTGGTTGTTTTAATATGTTATGTGATTGATTTTTGGAAATGTAAACCTGCGGGTTTTGTTGGAAAAGCTTGCAAGCTTATTCCATTCTCCTTCTCATATTCTCTTTGAAAATCTTGCGAGCTCTTTCCACCCTTCATCTCAGCTTCTAACCTCTTTCGTCTCTCCGTAAGTGACCACCTCACATGTATCCCTCTTCTTAAAAGTAAGCAAGTTTAGGGTGTCTTATTAGAGTCTTTTTTGTGAGTTGTTTAATTTTAAGAGTTGTAAGTCTTTATTTATAAAAGTGTTCGTTTATATGAAATGTAAGAGTTTGTTCTAAAATTTCTAAGTTATCTCTTATTTTTGGTTATTTTGTGTCTTCTTTTATATAGGAAGTTGTTTTGTTTTTTAGTGATAAAATTTTTGGCTCCCTCTCCCAAATTTTTGATTGCATTAATTTGATATCAGATCAAGTAGGGCTACAAGCGAACCAAACGTTCGACGAGCTACTCGTTGTTCGGTTCAATTAAAGATCGTTTGTGATCGTTTAAGTAGCTAAACAAACAAACTTGAACAATATTTTAAATACTCGATTCTTAAATAAACAAACTTGAACACTAATGTGTTCGGCTCATTTATGTTCGCGAACAACATCATTTGAAGTTCGTGAACACGCTCGACATTAAGCTCGATAAAAGCTTGATTCGTGTTCGATTTTGAACTCGTGAATAAGCTAGATAAAAATAATTAATATTTGACTATAAAATTAATAAATATAAATAATCATTGCCTTTATTACATAGACAATTGCTTTTATTATAAATGTGTTTGTTCATATAAATGTTCATGAATGTATTTGTTTGAGAGTTAAAAAAATTTCGTTAAATATGTTTGCGAACAAGCTCGATAAGCACTAAACGAATGAACATGAACTGAACATGAACACTCATTAATTTAAATGAACCAAACATGAACACAAACAATAAAGCTCGAACAAACCTGAACCAAACTTGAACAAGCTGATATTAAATGAACACAAACATGAACACTCACATACTCGGCTCGGCTCTGTTCGTTTGCAGCCGTAAGGGCAAGTTAAGAAGTCCTAGGTTTATGAGTCGATTTGTCAAATTGTATGTTTTCATGTCATAAGTTGTTTTATTTGTGAGTATTGTGAGACTTGAAAATCTTGTGTGTCTTGATGTCATGTAAGTTTTGTTTGTGAGTTATAGATGTGTCATGATAATTATGCGTGAGTCTTATTTGGTGTCTTCCTAGGTTTGTGTAAAACCCCTCAAAAGCTGATTTTTTTTAGTGCAGTTAGTCCGTACGATCTGGCCTTAGTCCCGGATGAACTGAAGAAATTGTGAAGAAATCTGTCAATTTCGTCTGTACGAACCTGGAAGGGTTGGGACGATCCGTCTGGACGAAATTTGTCCAGAGAGCCAGTCGTCCGGACGCTATTTAATTTCGTCTGGACGAAATTCTGCCAGAAGGCAAATCGTCCCGGGATGAATTTTGGATCGTCCGGGATGATCAGTGTTAATAAATATCCGATGGAGATATTTTGGATTCATTTGAAGAGAGAGAAAGAGTATTCAAGAGAGAGAAAGAGAAGGAAAGAAAGAAAAAGCTTGGTTTTGGAGGCCGCGGAGCGATTTTCGGCTGTCGTCGTTGTTAGAAGATTTGTTCGTCCTGCAGTAAGGACTCCGAATCCTATTTCTGTTTTTGAAGATTTTGAGTTTTGATATTTATGTGCTCTGATTTGTGTTTCCGTTACCGAAAAACGCGTATAATTTTGTATTGACGAAAGTTTTACCGCACAACTTTTAATATGTTTCTGAGATGATAAATGTGCACGTTTTGAGTATTTTCTGAAAGATTTTTACCAGATATTTTGGATTCTGCGGTGTTTTAATTAAACTGTAAATTATCAGAATGTTGAAAAATATTTTGTCAATACAATGAAAGTCTTATATTATTTTTTTACATGTTATGTGGTAATTTGGTAAAATTCTGAATCTGTGATTTCTGTGTAAATTCTGTATACTGCCGTTATGCCGTCGATTTCTCGTACGACCTCTGATTTTCTGAATTGATGATTTAAATGATTGAATATGCATACGAATGTAAATACATGATTGAATTATTGTTATTGTTACTGAAAGACAAGTAAAGGCTGGTTGAACCGTTGGTTGGAGACATGATACCTGTATAGGATGGTGGGCCGACGGGCTTTCCTTTAAATAAAGGGTTTGATGTTATCCTCTACTGATCACATGATTACTGAAGGGAGTCATAAGGAGGTGAATACTGTGCCGACGGGTAAAGAGTGACGACTCTTTTTACTGATCCAACGGATACAAGATACAAAATATAAGATATAAGACTGAAAAACGCCTTAATAGCCAGTGATTGTACTTGTTCAGTAAGACTATTGTATTGAATTACATGTGTACAATACTATTCTTATGATCTCATTATGATTTATTGATGGATTTATTGCTATTGTACGGATTTACTGTTAATGCATGATTTCACTATTATAGCATTACTGTTCATGTCACTGGACTGTTACTGATACTATTGATTCACTGTACTGAATTGTAAATGTATATTTTGATACGGTTTTACGGCATTAATTGATTCTATCTATTTTAAATGTTATTATGATTTATTGCCTTATTGACTGATTTCTATAGAGGTTGACGTACGCACGGATTTATTGAGCTTTACGGACCTTTGAATTGTTTATTGATTCTTCTACTGTGGATTTAGGAGTTTATTGTTTTTTATTGTTACTGTACTGATTATTGTTCATGCATTGATTTTTGTTATCTGCATTGATACTATTTATGTACAAATTTTCGTATCTGCATTGAATTAATGATCATGTGGAACTGACTGCTATGATTTGATTGATTGACATGCATATTGCTGTTGTACTGTGCTTTGATTTCAATTATAGGTATTAGGTGACCTGCTAGGCTTTTTGAAGCTCATTATATGTGGTTAATATTTTTAGGTCAGGGCAAGGAAGCAGGAGATTGAGGTTGATCAGGAATCCTCAGGTTTTGTTCTTTTTGGTTATAGTGATTCTTTTGTACTCAGGACATGATAGATTTCATTTCATGTGATCCTTGTGCAGATCCTGAGTATTGTATATGATCTTTTGAGATATGAATAGAATTGTACATTGATGTTTTAAATTATATAATTATGTTGGACTGTTTGTTACTATTTGAAGACTATATATAACTCTGGTAAGATTTCAAAATGGATAGATTGAATAATTCTTTCCAAGTTAGATCTTGGGGCGTGACAGTTTGTGTCTTAAGTCTTGCGTCTTTCTAAGTCAAGTTGGATAAACATCAAGTGAAAAGCAAGCAAGAAAGTAAACCAATGGACCTCACCACAAGAAAGTTCTTTTGACTTGATTCAGATCAAGATTCAAGTACAGAGACATCCGATAAAATTGGAACGATACAGAGAAGATTAGCATGGCCACTGCACAAGGATGACACGCATAAATCGAGAAATCGTCCCAGGACGATGTGGAAATGGTCTGATCGTCCAGGACGATCGAGGCATCGTCCCAGGACGATCAGTGGATGGTAAAAGTCAGAGAGCAGAGGTTTCAATCGCTTATGAACAGTTATTATCGTCCTGAGAAATCGGCCAGGACGATGTGATTTGTATCTGATCGTCCAGGATGATCGAGACGATCGGCCGGGCCGATCTGAGTATTACTTAAGGGAAATCAGTCCTTTTGAAGAGAGAGAAATATTTTTATAAAAAATCAGTTTTTCTGATCCGAGAAAAAAGAGAAAAAGAAGAAAAAGGAAAAGTTGATTCGGGAAGCCACAGGTCCATTTTCGTTCGACGAGACTGTTGAGGATTTTGCTGTACGCAAGGTAAGGCACAATCCGACTTTCTCAATTTTCAGATCCGTCGCTGTTGATGGTATTTTTTGTCCGGATTTTGTTTTTGTTACCGAATTTCGTCCGTATTTTCCGACTGTTTTAGTTTTTACAGCATAACTTTTTGTATATTGTTGTTGTGCCGGGTGTGCACATTTTGAGTATATTTTGGAGATTTTTGTCCGGACTGTTTTGATTTGGCAGAGTTTTATTTCACCTGTATTTTTCTGTGTGAATATTAAATGCTGTGGCAATATAATAAATGTTCTGAAATGTTGTTATCTACATTCTGTACGAATTTGGTGCTTTGTGATTTTCATGAAAAATTGTGTAAATTTCATACGCTGCCGTTATGCTGCCCGATTTTTTGGGTAATTTCTGATTTGTTCGGAATTCTTCTGATTTGATATGTTATCTGTATATGATATAAAAAGGGAGTTATAAGGGCCTGGATCCTATGAGATTCAGTTAGTGTCTGGGAAATCTGAAATGAGCTTAATATGAAATCTGATATATGTTCTGTTCCGGATCCGAGGAAATCTGTTTAGGTGCTATAAGCACTATATATGTATTCTGGTGCTATAAGCACATCTGTTCTGGTGCCGTGAGCACAAATGGAGGCATAAGGGGCCTGGATCCTATGAGATTCAGTCAGTGTCAGGGAATTTAGCTATGACTTATATATATGATATCTGATATCTGATTTGATATGATTTCTGATTTCTATACAGTTCTGATCTGTTTCTGATTTGACATATGTTTGTTTAGTTCCGATCTGATTGTGATCTGTTTTGTTATGAACTATCTGATTCTAATTTCTGTACAAAGATTCTGATATCTGTCCGTTTCTTTTCTGGTTTCTGATTGGATTTGGGTCTGATGTGTTTGGTTTTGGATTCTGAAAGTTTAGATTGGAGTTTTGTCGCTTTGCTGAGCTGTTGAGCTCACCCTTGCTTTCTGGTGATTTTCAGGTTCTGGGAAAAGGAAGGAGGTCTTGGACTAGAGTTCAGAGACCGATCTGTAGGTATTGGTTTGTCCTTTTGCTTTTTGTACAGACATGGCTCTTTTGCACTGTTTCTTTCTGTCTGAGCCATAGTATGTAGTTGTAGATGATTATTTTAAGGAAATGAAAAGAAAAAGATAAATCTTTTGTTCCGCTGCATTTGATGTTCTTAGTAGCTCTGTGTTTGTCTGTTTTGTGTTTAAAAAAAATATTTGGAAGATTCAGTTCTGAAGCAAATTCCAAAGCCAGATCCTGGTTAGATATTATGTCGCGGCCCGGTGCGAACGGGATCCGTCCCGGGTCGGGTCGGGTCGTGACAAGCTACACTCAAGTGCCAAAAATTTTAAAGCAAAAAAAATTCAAGAGCTGGATGCATCGTCCTTGCCTACTCCGAAGAAAACAAAAGCCAACTCATCGGGAGATGAGTTCTCAAGAAGGGGAGTCTGATGTAGGCAAGGAATGGGTCAAAACAAATTGAGTTGAAAATTTTGTAAGTTCTACTTGAATCAGCTCATTAATGAGCCTCTTCTTATGTTTCAAGCTCATAAATGCTTTCCTCTACTAGATATCAGCTCATTAATGTATAGTAGAGAGCCTTTTTAGCACATAAATTGAGGTTCATTCCCCCATTTATTGTCCCTTTGGTTCTCGTGGATGCGCTGGTTGTTTCCCTTGCCATGGCTGCTTAGTTTTCCGGTTGGCTGCTGGATTCTCGAGCTGGGTGGCCTTTCCTTGTCTTTTGGCGCCTTGGTTCTGTGTGGGCCTCTTTGGTTGTCGTGGCTGCTTCTTCGGTTCCTTGGCTAGGCTATTTTCCGTGAAATACTTGGGGGAATTCCATGACTTATGATGCTTGGGTTCTTGTGAAAATTCATTAAAGTGGCTATATGTATTCCTTCTTTTGTGCCTATAAATAGAGTTATTTTGTGGCTGTTTTAATATGTTATGTGATTGATTTTTGGAAATGTAAACCTGCGGATTTTGTTGGAAAAGCTTGCGAGCTTATTCCATTCTCCTTCTCATCTTCTCTTTGGAAATCTTGCGAGCTCTTTCCACCCTTCGTCTTGGCTTCTAACCTCTTTCGTCTCTCCGCAAGTGACCACCTCACATGTATCCCTCTTCTCAAAAGTAAGCAAGTATAGGGTGTTTTGTTAGAGTCTTTGTTTATAAGTTGTTTAATTTTAATAGTTGTAAGACTTTATTTATAAAAATGTTAGTTTATATGAAATGTAAGAATTTGTTCTAAAATTTCTAAATTATCTATTCTTTTTGGGTATTTTGTGTCTTCTTTTATGTAAGAAGTAATTTTGTTTTTTAGTGATAAAAAATTTGGGTCCCTCTCCCAATTTTTTTTATTGCATTACCATTGTATGGTGACAGATGTCGAAAGGATCATAGTCTGACGATGGGGGTTAGAAGGACTATAGTCGGTGAATGATAGTGGTCAGAAAGACCATTGTTTAGTGATGGAGGTCGGTCGGAAGAACTGTAATATGGTGACGGGGGTCGAAAGGCCCGTAGTTGGAGGGTAATAGTGGTTAGAAAGACTATTATCTAGTGACAGAGGTCAGAAGGATGATAATCTTGGGATGAATGTCGAAAGGATCGTAGTAAGTGGGGAGCAGTGGTTAAAAAGACTATTGTCTGGTGAAGGAGGTTGGAATGATCGTAATCTGGGGATGGAGGTCGAATGGACCGTAGTCGGCATGCGACATTGGTCATAAAGAGCATTGTCTGTTAACAGAGGTCGGAAGGACCGTAATATGACAACAGAGATCGAATGGATCGTAGTCGATAGACGATAGTGGTCAGAAAGAATGTTGTCCAGCGACGGAGGTCAGAAGGATTGTAGTCAGCTGGTGACAAAGGTTATAGAAATTATTATTTAGCGACAGAGGCCGAAAGGACCAGAGTCGACATGCTACAAAGGTCGCAAAGATTGTTGTCTAACGACGGATGTCAAAAAGATCGTAGTCTGTAGACGACGAAGGTCAAAAAGACTGTTGTCGGGTAGAAGTCTAAAAAGAATTAGAAGTTGGGTGGAAGTTCGATGTTAATGGTGGCTAGACAGAAGTTCAACATTAGTTGTTGGACAGGTGGAAATTTGACATCAGTGGACTAACAAATGGAAGTCTGTTTTCAATCGGTGGCCACATGGAAGTCTGACAATAGTCGGTGGCCGGGCGGAAGTCCATCAGTGGTCGAGGAGGAGTATGGTGGCAAGAGAACTCTAGTTTATCTTCTTTATTCTCTTCCTTACTTGGGTCCCCTTCCATGAGGATTGAGGGGTCCATTTATAATTTTCTAAGAGTGGCATGACCAGTAAATATGAGATAGACCAAGGGTAAGTTGAGAGTGGTTTGAATGGAAGGCCGATGTTGATCCTATTGATCGTGGATTGTTTACTGGACATTTGAATGTCTCATTGGATTCATTTTGTCGAGCCGCTCGATTTGACTATAAGCATGTCACATTTGGAAATTGTTTGGTCATCCAATTAATGATTTGAAACTTCCAAATGAGCTTTGGGTCTTTGATTTGGACCCATATGAGCTTGGATTGGGTTGAATTTAGTGTCGTTGGGTTTGTCTTTTTGTTCAATTCAACTTTGTTGACATCGATTTTTCATTCAAGTGCCCTTGAGGGCCTTTGATCGATTTGATTGAACCTCGTCGAGCCCAATTCGAGCTCGAATCGACCCAAATTGAGTCAAATTAGACTCGACCATATTCAATTAAGTTTGAGTAGTTTGTTCTGACCGCATCAAGCTTAATTTGACCCAAATCGATTTCAATTTGAGACAAATTTTATTTAATTAAATAGATCAAACCCAATCAGATTTTAAATCGACCTAATTTGAATCAAATTTGCATCCCAAACCTAACTCAAACCAACCCAATTAGTGTGGGGATCTGTTTAGTTTACTTTCTAATAAATTTGAATGTATTTATAAATCCAAAAAATCAATTCGACGATGTTGATCTTCCCAAAATTTGAAACTTGTTGTTGCCAGACGTTTCAATCACGTGCCATTTCCGTTTAGACATATGTTCAGTCAAATTTAAGAATTGTTATTGCCTCAGGTTACCTAACGTATAGATACATCATGTAGCCTATAATATATCGCCACGTGCTCTTACTCTTTACCGCGCGGCCCGACGACCCAACCCGGAACGAATCCGGGATTACTATGTTTGCGTATTGCTCGGTATTTGCTCGGTATTGCTAGGTACTACTCGGTATTTGCTCGATATTGCTAGGTACTACTCGGTATTTGCTTGGTATTTTTATCAACGACGCCAACTCTAAACTTGCATCTGAAGCTCTGTCCCAAACTCAAACGACAAAACGCCGCAAATACCGAGCTAAAATCTAGCAATACCAAGCAAATACCGAGTAGTACCTAGCAATACCGAGCAAATACCGAGCAATTCCGAGCAAATATCGAGCAAATACCGAGTAGTACCTAGCAATACCGAGCATATTCGTTCCGGGTCGGTCGTCGGGCTGCGCGGTAAAGAGTAAGAGCACGTGGCGATATATTATAGGCTATCTGATGTATCTCTACGTCAGGTAACCTGAGGCAATAAAAATTCCAAATTTTAACGGCTTAGAGCGAACATAACCTATTTGCTTGTTTAGAAGAAGCTAGAAAAAAGTCCTTAAGCACCAGAATACGAACTTTCTCCCCTTTTCCTTGGTTGAGCCGGCTTAGACAAGAAATTTGCAAGCCCGTTCTCCCTCTCTTGGTCTCTCTATGGAATTCGCCCCCTCCCCTACTCCCGATCTCCTCCATTTCGCGAGTCCCTGAAGAAGCTGAAGCCCTCTCCCTCTTTGTCTCTCCCATTCGGAACTAAAGGGTGGAACCCTCTCGCTTTCCCGTTCTCAGTTTCGCACAGCCCAGGCGAAAGACCTCCCTCTCGATCATATGTATGAAAGATTATATGTTTTGAATGTCGAATACTTACGTCGAGATCAATTCTTTATATAATGCGAAATATTTGGTTAATTGTAGTTGTTGGAACTTTATCTCTTGCGGTGATGGCGTAGTAGTTTATGAACAATCAAGAATTTCTAGACACTTGTAGTTAATTCATGGAAGTGATGCTTATGTTTATCTTGGAGTGTTAAGCTCTCAAATTTCTTTTGCGATAGCATTTAAGTGAAATCCCTTTGTCACAAGTTTTTTTTTTTGGTTATATGACACTAGCCATGAAGATTTTAATGATGTGCGATGAGTATTATTTTAGGGTTAGATGCGTTGATATTATTGGAGGCTCAGCAATATTTTGCTTGTGGTCTACATCATGCAATTTATGAGTTAGAAATTCTTTTGATCTTGACATTGGTGCACCTGTATTCCTCATGATTATTGATATTTATTGTCTCTTGGCATTATGATCTTCTAGTCTTGAAATCTTGTGGAAAGTGTTTCAATGGTTGGAGAACTTTCATGGAGTTTAAATGTGAGTTTGTTCTCTTTTTGGAATCAAATGCTATGTTGCATCATGTTGGTTTCAATTTTTTTAGATTGAGTTATTCAATATGCATGATGTGTTGCTTTACCTTGAAAAGTTTCATAATCTCCTTTGGGAAGGGTGTATGGAATGATAGTTATGTCTTTTCTCTCAATGACGAGCATTCATGGTTAAGGCTTTATGAATTGATCTATAATTAGAGAGTTTCTTGAATTGTATTTATCGAAAAAGTTTTGTGAATATTTTATGACGAAAAGTTCTTTTTGCAAAATTTTCTTATTGGAGAATTCTTATGGATTTATCCCACGCCAAAAGAAAAAAGAACTCGTTGTTTGTTTTGTGTCGGAAGGAGCTATGATAGATTTCATATGAGAAATTAAAGTTTTATGTGTCGCTTCGTTTGAGAGGTTCTACAAATTATTTTGGGATTTAGAATTTTATGATGTGTTGAAGGGCTCTTTAAGTCTTTTTAGAATGAGATGAACTTTCATGTGTGAGTTGCCTTTCTTTTATTTGTATTTGATTCTAACAATGAGTTTGGAGAAATGTGGAGTGAAAGCGTATTTGGGTTCGAAATGGAAAGGCTTGTTTGGGTTTTAATTTTGGTGGCTTGTTTCCCCTTCGTTATTTTGAGTTTTATATAGAAAATAGTGGGTAATTGAGTCGGATGTTTCAAGTGTTTTTTTTTTAATGTGTGAAAAATAAATAGCATCGAAGTCTCCTTTCTCTTATTCATATTGACTTGAACGCTGAATTGGAGTAAAGAATATGTTGGAGGCATGATTAGCTTTGAAAAGACATTCCCGACAATGAGATGCTTACATATCTTTCTCGACATTCATTTCTTTATTTTTGTCATTTTGTTAGGGCTTTATGCGAAGTATTATTATATTTATTTATTTATTATGTTGGCAATTATATTGGAATATTTGTTTTAAACTTTTGGGGAGAACAAATTTGCACCAAATCAGCTTTCTCGTGATTATAACTTAGTAGAGATTTAACATTAGCAGAACTATTTGCTTGTTGTTTTATTTTGGAAAGGTGTAGTCTTGACTTTCATTATTAAAAAAGTGCGTGGTTTCATCGTGGTGACTTTAGTGGAAATCTATGATGCACCGACACTTCTCCTCAAAGAGGCATGCAATGTTAGACACCGTGTTCAACACGACACTCGCCTGACACTCATCCGAAATGTGTCGGACGTGGACATCGCGACCGTATTTCTTATCCCCCGCCACGCTAAGAAAAGTGTGTATGAGTCTTCAAATGTACCTGTTGCAAAAGAAGCGTACTGAAGGGAGAAAATTACCTTCAGAGCAAGTGAGCTCCTGTAGTTGCTTCTGCTCGAAATGTTATGACTTCCGACCCTCATGAAGGAAAAGTCGCTAGAGGAGCGAATTCGAACAACAACAAAGGAGACGAATAAGCACAAAAAAAGGGAGAAAGCTATCTTCACCTCAAGCAGCTCCCATTGTTTCTTACAGTCAAAATGTTGTAACCTTCGATCCAATAGAAAGGGAAAGCCGTCAAAGGGGCGACGTCGACTAGAAAAAGGGGGGTCGGAGAAGCACGTGAAAGGGAAGAAAGTTACCCTCATGGTTAGCGGGCTCCCAACGCTCCTTCCGATTAAAATGTCGGAACTTCTGCTCCAACAGGTAGGGAAAGTTGTCGGACAAGCGAAGTCGAACAGCAAAGGGACCAGAGAAGCAGCGAGCTCTCGTTGTTGCTTCCAATCAAAATGATGTAACTTCCGATTTGACCGAATGGGAATGTCGTCGAAGCAGCCACGAAGGAGTTCAGTCGTGAGAGCTGCGACTTTGAGCAATTATGGAAGTGTCGTGGGAGAGGAATGTCGAACTGGGAAGAGCCACTTAGGGAAAAAATTATTCCGTCAAGTTACCTGACGTAGAGCTACATCAGGTAGCTTATAATATGTCGTCACGTGCACTTACTATTGACCGCGCGGCCCGACGACCCGACTCGGCCCGAATCCGGGATTACTATGTTCGTGTATTGTTTGGTATTACTCGGTATTGCTTGGCAATATTGATCAATACCGAGCAATACTGAGCAATACCGAGTAATACCTAAAAGAACTCGGTATTGCTCGGTATTGAACTTGGTATTGCTTGGTATTGCTCGGTATTGGTCTTCACATAATAGTATTTTTCATTTTTCTCGAGCAAAATAGACCAATACCTAACAATACCAAGCTACGTAGACTCCCGGGTCTGTTCCGGGTCGGGTCGTTGGGCTGCGCGGTAAAGAGTAAGTGCACGTGGCGAGATATTATATGTTACCTAATGTAACTCTACGTCAGGGTAAAGAGTAAGTGCACGTGGCGAGATATTATATGCTACCTAATGTAACTCTACGTCAGGTAACCTGACGGAATAATTTTTCCACTTTTAAGGCCTTGGGTTGATTCGATATTTAACGATGTGCAAGGGCAGCAGTCGAGACGCTCTGAACAGGGATCCCACGAGAAGATGTGAACAACTCCGAATGCATAGCGATTCAGCGGGATTTGGGCAGATATCGTAGAGGATTTCATGGATCCGACAAGCGCAAGGTATGTACACAGGATTCTTGGCTTCTTCCCCTTTTGTGTTGTTTATACAAGGTTAACATGAATTTGTTCGAGACATTTGTCCATGTTTGGTAGATTGTTTGTTTAAAATATTCATGAATAAATATAAGATGAATCATAAATCACTTATTCGTGAACAAGCTTATTTGGTAGCTCGAAAAAAAAAAACTTGTTATATATGATTATGAACTTGCTCATTTTATAGTGTAAGAATATTCATTAGATTGTTGATGAAAGTGCTTGTTTGACATTAAAAAAAAATCCCTAAATATATTCACGAACATGCTCGATGTAATTGTTTTTGAGGAGGCTCGATAAAGCTTGTTTGTTAAGTTAATGAACATCTAGAACTAGAGCTCGTTAAGGCTTGTTTATTTGAAGCTCGATAAGCACTAAACGAACCGAGCATAAAAAACATGAACACCCATTAATTTAAACGAAGCAAACATGATTACAAACAATAAAACTTGAATCAAACATGAACACAAACATGTGAAACTCCGGTTACAACCAATAAATAAGGAGAAATCCTTCAAATCTTTGATAGAGATTCATTGAGATAATGAACAAGAAGAAGTAACAACATCAAACCCTAACTTTAATACTAAGATCCCAATTGTCTTTCATGTGTACCTTCTATTACTTGGTAGATCAAAAAAATGTTGTATCTCTCTCTCAAGTTTTAAAAGACTTCCCAATAAAAAGAAAATATAGTTCTTGCAATCAGAATTTATTGTGAACGGGTCATGTATCGGTGGGCATATCATTTCAATATTTTGTTCATTTAGGTCAAAGGCCAGCACCATGGAGAAATGTGTGATTGCGTGGAACCGATGCTCTTCTTTGTGATAATAAACATCTTGAAAGAAATTGTAGACTAAGTGCCTTTGTTTGGTCATCGGGCTTTGTTAAAGCTAATACTTTCCTATAGCCATAGATAAAAATAGTAGTTCCATACGACTCATTATAGGAGACGACAATCTTTGAAAAATATATTTCATGAAACCTTTCCGCATCTATGTTAAATGGTAGATGAATTTCATTATAAAAGGTCTCGAGAGAGCCATTTGATGCATATTTAGGCGTGACCATATGACATTTTTCTTCTGGGATGGTAAACAGGGATGGGAGGCATATTTCAGCCTTTGTGAGGGGCTAAAAATACGAGAATGTAGATCTATTTTGTCAGGTGTCACAAGCCATCCATTCTTGGAGCCGATGCATCAACAGATAAAGATGTGGTAGCCGAGGAAGGATAAATGGTTATGGCGATCGAGGCCATCCTCTTCTTTAATGGCAATATCATAAAAGGTCTCCAACATTGTTGGGAAGGAGAAGCCTTGGAAAGGGATGATAATGAATACATAGGAGTACGTTATTGGCAATAACATAATTCCATGAGATGCAGACTACAAAGAATTGAAGGAAGTCAACGATGGAAAAATGCGATGAAATGCTATACATGAGATATGTTGGGAGATCAAACCATGTCATATTGTGTTTTGTTTTCTTCAGTGCCTTAAATCCTCATATGAAAAAAATGAAGGGAAATATAGCCTAAGATACGGTGATTATGGTTTTTAAATTTTTAAATATGGCGGAGAAGCATGACCTAAAGTTTTTTAAGAAATAAATGGAAATTGTCTAAAATATGATTGGATCATATCATCAATTGGAGGAAATAGATGTTTAATATTCAACAATAAATTTTCTTCTTGCATAGTATTTGTGTCCCGAGATCCTTCTCCAAATGATGCTCATCATCTTTGTCCAAAGATAGTGCAAAATTCATAACATTATCTCTTCTTGTCTACATTTGCAATATCTTGTATTCGAATGTGTGTTTAAAATTTAAAGAAAATAAAAATTTTAAAATTAATTGATTCTTTGATCTGATATGATTTTAAAAAAATGTTGATTTTATGATTGATTTAGATTTGTTTATAAACCAAATAAAATTCATATATTATTGAGATATCATAAGAAAAATTTACTTGATTAAGTACATATCATAAAAAAATATTTGAAATAAAACTTTTTGGAGTATAATTTAAAATCATCAAAACATGGATTTAAAAATATTTATAATCAAACTAAGCATCTTGAGGAGACACACCCAGCGATATCAAAATTGATATGATCCGATTCCAAATGAGCCCTAATCAAGCTTTTGAGAAAAAAATAAAATTTTCATGATATTAAATATAGGGTCAAACTATTTCTTAATTTTGCATGCTTAAAATCAAAGTAAGCATCTCAAGTATGTCAACGCATATGTTAGTTGAGTTGTTGGAATTCACCAATAGCCATAAAAATGGAAGAAGAATGAAATGTGGCCAAGGCATCCTCGATTACTCACCCAACAAACTTGCCGTTAAACAAGATATGCATCAAAAGCACATGTATGGTAAAAATCTCCCTAGAATCATAAGCGGAGAGAATGACACCATATGCCACAAGACCAACACCATCCCTAATAGCATAGGCATCCTTGCAAGCAAAGTTATTGTTAACCTCATTTTTGTATAAGGTCATAATGATCAATCCAGACCTCCTTAGTGATCTAATGGATGATAGTTGTCCACCTATCAATTATATATTTCACATCCAAACTCCAATCCTGACCCCTGATCAAACTCAATTCAATCTCCAATTCAATTCTCAATTACAACCCCTATATGTATTTTCATTCAAACTCCAATCATGTTCAATTAATATCAACCATCCATGTGATTGACATTGACATGAACCATCCAATTCACTCAACCAAATCAAAAATCCACTTCCAATTCAAGCTTATAAGTCCAAATTCAAGGCCAAAAGCCTAAGTCATGAACCCTATTCTAGATGACTTCTCTGTCACCTTGAAATCGAGTCAAATGACTTCCAATTCATGATCTGTCAGTTGCATACTGACTAGAAATGTCTCTAGAGTCAACCCTCCAAATTTCAACTCATTTGAAGGTCTCTAGCATGAGAAACCAAATTAATTTTTAAAGGCTACCAAACCTTCAAATATTTATAGTAAATGCCACTAGACATATCGCTTTGTTAATTTTAACCCTAGGACCTCTCCCAAAACCTCCAACCATGCTTAAGGCCTTTATTAGGATGTGTTGACTAATAAATTGCACTTTACTAGTGTTGACCTCATTTTTGTATGAGGTCTCTAATAGGACCCTAAAATCAATTCAAATTCAACTAAATTCATAGCTCAATCTATCAAGATCTTAATCAAATCCAGACCAGTCTACCCTCCAGACCAATCTAGATCCTAGGATCTACCTTGACCCTAGATCTATCTAGATCTTAGGATTTATCTAGACCTTAGACTTATCTAGATTCTAGATAAATCTAGGTCTTAGATCAATGCTGATTCAATTCAATCTATATCTCAAATCCCTTGAGATTTCAAACTTATTCAATTCAAACAATTAATGAACAAACCTGTCAATTAATTTTCAATCAATATCCAATCAAGATTCAATCAACCTGCATACATCTAATCTTCTATCAATTACCTGCATTCAACCCATCAATGCTCATAATATTCATTTAATTCCCTCAAGCAGTCCTAATTAAATGGTCTGATTCATCACCTTAGCTAAGTCACTTGTCGACTAGGTTAACTTGACCTAAACTTAGTCAAACCAAAATCAATTAATAAAACCCTTGCAAGTGGTTTAATCAAGACTCCTCAAACATTTTAAATCAACCAATTATGTGATTCAAATAAACTCCAATCTATTAAATGTCAAGTTATCTTTAGGTTGACCCAGTCAACTTGCTTAGGCATAGTCAAATCCTTTTATATAGGAACTCTTTTTCTCATATATCAAATCCACACTTTCAAACCTCTCATACTCCATCAAATTTACACCTAAACATCACATGCACTCTATCCTATCAACTTTGACCAAAGTTGACTAGTCAAACCAATCAACTCGAGGTTCAAAACCTTTGCTTGGTCAAACTTCCCTTTCCCATTTGATTTCCACTATACTACCTCATGCATATCAACCTGAATGACCCCACACCACACCTATACTCCACTTAAGTAGACTTGACCTTTGTTGAATGGTCAAACAGTCAACATGGACTCAAATGAGCTTATATGGTCAATGCCACCAACCCAACTCCCCCAACCCAATCTAGGCCGGTCCAGTCAATTGAATTGCTTCCATAAGCCTCTGTGGATTCAATCCAACTCAACCCAAGCCTTGGCGTGCTCACTAGCTTGTCCAAGAGCTCAAACGAGCTCTAATGGTCAACCCGCTCAACCCAAACTCCCCAGCCTAAACCAGGTCTGCCTAGCCTCTGGACCCGATTCTAGAAGTTTCCTAGAGTTTAACTCGACCAAACCCAGCAGCTAAATCAGCTTAGCCACCTCAGATGGTCCCCTCCCATGTGAGGACAAACCGAGGGAGTGCCCAGCTCACCTCAGCCAGTACAACCACTCCCCTGCTCTTCTAACCATCCAGTCCAGGTGTCCTGCATCCAAGTAACCTCCCAAATCAATCCTAACCGCTCCTTTAGGCTCCAAATGACTAAATAGGGTATAGGGGATGGATTCACTCATTCAGTCAGAGCCCCCATTTTACTCATTCTCAGAGAGCTCTAAGTTTTCATTTTGAATCCTCGTTCGGTCCTCTTCATCCTCCCACTGATTTCCCGTCGTCTGGAGCTTGCCGGAGAGGAGGTCGAAGCCGAGCCGAGAGAGAGTTCGTCCAAGCCATCCTTACTTGTCGTAGAAGCTTCGTTCGAGCTTGAAGTCTTTAAGGAAACAACACGTGGACATTCAACAAATTCAATCGTGGTTAAAACATCCTAATCCATCAATCCTAGCTTGATAAATCCTAAACCCTATGAGTTTACATAGGTTCTTAAATAACTCACTAAACATTGCATTAAATGCTTAGGAATTACCTCCCCATTGCTCAATAAACTTTGTTATACCTCTGTCTAAAATTTTAAGCCATTTGGTTATGTATTTTGTGAAAACGAAAAAAAAAGTATAGGGTTCGGTTCACTGGAAGTTGAAGACGACTCCACAACCGTTCGATCTTTCCGTTTTAGATCAACGCCTGCGATTCATTTAGATTTGTGGTTTGGTTCGATCCCATAACACCGCGGTTTAAATGAATTTCATCCGATCCCATCTCACCCGTTGATTCCAAACCGCAGGGCTTTAATCAGCCGTCCGATCCCATAGATCAGAGATCCACCGCGGGATCTGATCTTAGCCGTCGGATCAGCTCTGTATTAGATCCGACGGCTCTGTTCAATGCCGCGCTGGTTAAGTGGCGGGTCCCACTTGATCGCCGCCGTCCGCGTGGCCTTCCCCATGCACGCCGCGTGTCCCGGGTCAAAGCCGACATTTGACCAGGCTTTTAAAACTCTAAAATAAATCCAAAAAATCTCTAGAACTTCAAAAATTCACCAGAATTTCAATTCTCAAACATTTTTTATATTTTTGGGCTTGTTTTGTTCGTATTTTTAAGTATTATATTTTAAAAATAAGTAAAAATTACTTTGATTAATATTTTATTAGTAATTTCAATAATACAGAAAACTAGATTTTATTTTTGAGTAAAAATATACAAATTATCTTAGGTTGAATTTTGGCAGAGACATAATAGGGCCTAAGGTTGATCTCCCATAATTTTCCTAAGGCTATTGATGCAATCTCATTTGGTTTGTGAATTTACAAAAAATTAAGTCAAATTTGACTTAGAATATTGGAAATTCATAAGTCATTCAAATTAAATCTAGTCATAGCATGTTAGGGTTCTATGGGATCAGTGTAAAGTCTTTCTTTCACTGAAAATAGGTTTAGATCTTGATCATGTATGTTCAAGTTAAAATTTACCTTCAATACCATGCTTAATCTAGTTTATTAAGTTAATGAACTATACATGATCACCTTATCAAATTAGGATGATTCTTGATTTAGGGTCATTGATATATATATATATAGTTTATATATATATATATATATATATATATATATATATATATATATATATATATATATATATATATATATATATATATATATATATATATATATATATATATATATATATATATATATATATATATATATATATCAAGATCATCTTATTCTAATTTGATGTATCTATTCCTCTATAGTAAATTGTTTAAGTTTATAGGTCATTTAATGACATATAACTATAGTTCACTATATTCATTCCATAGAATATTAGGAGCACTTTTTATTGTTCATGTTTGTATTGATGTGATTATATTTAGCGTTCAAAGGGTTAGAAACTCTGATTGCTTACTTATAATCTAGTGACACTAAGGACAATAACTAAGGACATGTCTTTGTTAATTTAGACCAATTTAGGATATACTCCACACATCCCTTTTTGGATAAAACCTCAACATAGAAAACTAGTGTCATAAACCCCTTAATCTAATACACATTGATTTGACATTAATTGATCTCAAACAACTAGTAGATTTAGGTAATCCCTCTTAAAGGGTTTTGTTTTTATTTTAATAAATTCAAATAAATCAAATAAATGTATAAAAATTAAAAACTAAACTTCATTCAATTTCAATCAACTCTAAATCAAATCTACAATCATATAAAAATAAAAATTAAAATCTAAACTTCATTAAGTAATGATTAACCCTTAATCACCCTTAACTAAACATTACATAAATAAATGCTTTAAAATTCATTTAAAATTCCAATAAATATTAAAAATATATATAAAAAATTCATTTAAAATCAAACAAAACCAGAAACATATTAGCTTTAATTTTAAATAATTTTCTAATAATAAATCTATGAATAATTCACTAAATAAGTAATTTCTTTAAAAATTAATTAAAAATACTAAATAACTTCTAGAAATTCACAAAATTCAAATAGAACTTAATAAAATTTAGAGATTAATTTATTCAATCTAAATAAATTTTATAATAATTTTCTAATTTTAATTTCATTAATAAATCATTAACTATTAATTAAGTTCATTAAAAATTCAATAAATCATTAAAAATTCTAAATACTACAATAAAATTCATTAAAAAATTAAACTAAATTTTAATTCATCTAAAATAAATTAATTTGATTGATTAAAATTTATTTTAATCAATCAAATTTGATTATTAATTTAGATTAAATGAATTAAAGCCTTTATGCTTAAAGCCTGATCCCTTTTGAAGAGCTTCAGGCATTTTGATTTAGAGGGTTTTTAATACACATAAATAACAAAGAGATCTCTTATGTATTAAGCATGACTCCTTTTAGGAATGCTCTAATACATTTGGATTTGGAGATCTTCAAACAAATATAATAACATACCGACCTTATACAATGTGCTAGATTCCTTCGAGAGGGCATGTGGTATTGCATTTATAAGGTCCCTTTCTCTCTCTCTAATAAAATTTTGAGGACTCTCAAATGAGCACCTATCTTTCATAGAAGGTGGGTGTTCGTTCTGAAAGTCCTAGGACTTATAAATTGATAACTTCCTACACTTAGGAAGTTATCAATCTATAAGTTCTTTAAAACTAAATTAAATAACTCTATCATCTAAAATTAGAATAATTTAAAATTCAAATATACTCCACTTAAACTTTAATCAAATTCCCTTTTAGCCTTTAATAATAAATTCTAATAATACACGCAACTCAAACAATAATTCCTATAGGACCTATCCAAGCCACACGATCTCTTTCACACACTTAGATGTTTGCTAGGACTACCAACTTTAGCTTAGGCTAGGCTGGTGGTTTCTTGTGGTTTGTTTGCGGGTGTCTTGCCTAGAGGGCACCTATGTGTGTTTGCTTACTTTTTCGTACTGCATAGCATGCATATTTATTTTTTGTCTGTACACTAGAGAGCGGAGTGAATAAAGTGAGGGCCGTGTACTTTACTTTCCTGCATTTATAATTGTTCACAAAGCACTCATAGCATGCATAATTATGCAACTGCTTTTACTTTTATGTACTTTACTTACCTGCAAAGTAGAATGTACCTAGGGACTGATGTACTTATTAAAAATGTGAAGCTTTATTTTCTTAGATCTGTTGTATATAGATTGAGTCTGTATAATATCTGGAGTCTGTAAAAGAATTAAAAACAACTGCTTCTACACATATACAAATGGGGCTCCAAAAAGGAATATCCTCCCCTATGAGGATGTTCCTTTTTGGAATTCCATGGAAGACTTGGAGCCTAAAGACCATAAGCAGTTGTATTTAATTCTACTCTCTTATAGGCTTAAAACCCAGGTTTATTGTCGGTGGAACCTGGCCACATTTACTTTATTTTAAATTCTGGGATGTAACTGATAAATTTGATATTAATAAAATCTGCTCTTATACATACAATTGTCTCATGCATCATTAGCATTTGAGTAGATTTTCAATTTTTGTAAGCATATTCTATTGCATTTGATTTAGATTCTTTAACTACTCCTTGATTCCTAGGATAGAGCCATCTTAAATCTTGCATTCATCGATGAATTGTTGTGATTAGGATTGTTAGCTGGCAGACTACTCTAGGTAGGTGGTAAGTTCATATCGTATACACTTCTCTCTGCACTTTCTTCTTCCTAATCAACTCTTAATCTTCTAAATTCAATATTAAAGTCTATAATCTAAAGCCTGATCATGAAAATTTAAATTAGCCAAATATTTAGTTAAATTTATATATAGTTTTAAAATCATTTAGTCTTCATTTAAATCGAGAGTATTCTCTTAGGAGATGTAAGTAACTATAGGGGCTTGCCCCTATAGGGAGTCTAGATTATAGAATAATCTAAACCCTATCTTAGTTTCCTTTCTAAGGTAGGGGAAAGATCTGTGAACGTAGATAGTGCTTTATATATATTTTAAAATTTATTTCCATAATCAAAGGATAGGTAGATAATTGATTTGCTCTTACAGGCAGATCAAATATCTTCTATATTTAATAATGGAAATAAATTCATAATTCGTTAGTTTAATCGGGTCGATAGGACAATATGCGAATCGTTCTTCGGGATGATTTGTATATTCCCGAGCTGCACCTGGTTAGAAGAATAAATTGCATTCTTCTTTCTTTTAGATCAGTAGAAGGACATTAGTCTACTCCGTGGGGTGGTATAATATCCGACTACATGGATTTGATTGAAAGAAAACATTATAATATAAATAAAGCAAGTCAAGTGAGAACAATAGAGCTTCATTCAAGAAAATTTTCTCACAGATTTTTCTGGCGACTCCGCTGGGGATAGACTTCTCTCTCCATTTCAAATGAAGACTAAGTTCTTTCTAAAAAAATTATATATAATTTTAATTAAATATTTGGGCCGTTAAATTTTCATGTAAATTTTGATCTTCTGTGTCTACTACTGTATGTTTGGATGATTTGTATAGTTTTGTGATTTCGCTCTCGACAATTGATTTATGCTTGGTTTTCTCGTCATGATTTGATTTTCTGTTTTGTGTTAATATAGTTTTATCGATAATCGTAGTTTCCTTAGCCTTTCCTATAAGGCTAAGTAGATGAGTCAACGATCAGCACCAATGTAGGTCATACAGCCTGCCCAGATGCTGTCCGTTTCTCGTCTGATTTTTGAGGATAATTTATATGTCCAACTTCTTTTGGATTTCTTTATAGATTTTGAATTTCTCGTTTACGATTTTGCCTCTCCGATTTTTGCTTATAGATTTGTTTTTTTTTTTTATAGATTTTCTTTGATTTGTTTTGATTTCATTGTATCGGTTCTATGATTTGTGATTGGTTTGATTTTCTTCTATTTAAACTGTATAATTGTAGAATCTCTTAAATCGAATCAACCCAGCCTGTATGTCATTTGAATGGCATTTGCATGTTTACTTTGAGTCCACTATTTGCATGTTTATGCTCACACGAGTGAGCATCACCCATGGTTACCTGGCTTCGTCCTAAAAGCTTGGCGGACGTCCACCGGAAACGGAGGTTTGGTCCTAGGTCTGGTAGGGGTTATGTCGCCCGTTTGTCGTCTAACATTTGCATGTCACTTGTATAATTAATAACTTAGAATTCTATTCAAATTTATTCGAGATCATTATTGACCTCATTTTTCGAGGACAATTTCTCCGGGTTCATCTTTAGCACCTAGGTCTTCGTAACCTAGTGTAGACGTCGCCCCCGCAGGATTTCTCTTAGGTGGATACCCATTGACGTAGAGTCGACTCGAACCTACCATTCAATTCGAATCAAAATCAATTCAATCCAATTTCAATTCAACTCCAAAATGAACTCAAATCAGGTTCGATTTTTGATTCGTCGATGTCGATCGACTCAATCTAATTTATTTTCGATCAAATTAATACATTATTGGGCTCAAATCAACTCAGCAATCAAACCCAAATTTCTTTCTAATAAAGTCGGATTTAATTTTTCGATCAAATCGAATCAACCTTTAAATCTTTCTTTAATCCTAGCCCTCTATTTGAATTGAGAGAGAGGTAGTTTCATTTAGACCAATTAAGACTGAAATTGATTCAAAGAAATGATTAACATTATTAAAACCAAAACGAAATAAGAGTTTAAGGACCGGTCCAACTCCCCATCCCATGTCTCTCACTCCCTCATATTTCAGAAACCACCCCATCTCCTCAGCAGTTCGCACAGAGCCGAACTCCCCCCCCACGATCCTCTCTACAGTTGGAAACTCCCGATCTCCCTCTTTGGATCGCACAAGAAAACCCCAAGCCCTCTCGGTTTCCTGCTCTACACGCACAGAAGCCCCCATCTCCCTCTCTGGATGGCGTGAGAAGACCCAGGCGAAGTTCCCATTCGCTCTCTCCCTCTCCAGTTCGCGAGAATCCTGAGCCCGCACGCCTCCAGGTCCGAACACTCCAGCCATTTCATCTCCTCCCAGTCTGCAAAATCCCTAGGAAGCCGGTCCTTTCCACCTCAAGGAGGCCGATCTGACTTCCCTTGCCCTAGTCGCCAACAATCTTCAAGATCTTTGGTATATTTTCTACTTCCTCGTCTTCTTTCTTTTTAGTTTAATAAATCTTGATGACAGAATAATTTAGGAAAGTTTATTGCTATCATTTTTGGAAGGAAATGAAAGTATGCAAAGTTGAAAATAGAGAAATATTTCTTTGTCTTACTTTTTCTTATTGTAAAGAGAATAATTTTCTTATGGTTGTTTAACCGAATTCGGCTAGGATTTTCAATGATTCTTCAATATATGAGCTATTAGATGGAATGCATGTTTATCTCTCATTACCATTAGATGAAAACTAAATGCATTTCTTAAATTTTGTTTTAATATATATATATATATAATTCATGGGTATTACTTTTCATTCAAAAGAGGATATTTGAGATAAAAATTTGAAGAGTTCATTTAGTTATAGCAATTGTAATATATGTTTGAAAAGGTTTCTTTGATTGAAAAATATTTATTAGAGATGAAAAGATGCATTGTTTGGGAGATGAAATATTTTGAGAAGTGCTTATTAGAAAATGTATAGGTAGAATGGTGAAATTTTGAAGTAAAAAAAAAGTGAGTGTATACGAAATATACGAGATTTGAAAAGTGTGTTTTTGGAAGGTATATTTGTGTTTGAGTGATAAGATATTTTAAAAAAAATGTATATTGAAAGGTGATTTACTTGTGTTTTGGAGAAGTAAAAGAGATTGTGCGTATGTGATAAGCGATTGTAGTGTATGTTGAGAAGCAAAATATTCGATTTTGTAGAAACTGATAAATGTGTGGATTGATAGGTGTGAAAGGTATTCTTTGGAAATCAAAATAGTGTGAAATGTGTAATAGTGAAGCGTGTGAGTTTTGAAAAGGTAAAAGTGGAATTTGTATGATTTGGAAAGGTGAAGATTTTATGTTTTTGAAAGGTGAAATTTGTGTGCGTTGAAAGGTGTTTTTGAATATCGAAATATATGAAAGTGTTTCCGAAAAGGAAGGGTGTAGAGTATGATTTTAGGAATGATAAAATGTGCATAAGTGTCAGAGATAAAAAGTGTTTGTTTCATGAAATTGTATAAGTTTGGAAGAAGGTAAATGTATGTTGAAAAGATATAAAGCATACTATCAAAAGTGAAAGGTTTCAAAAGCCAAGTCAACACAACCAGTGATCAAGCCCGAAGAAATGTACGTTTGGATTTAAATTCTGTCTTTCAATTATTTCATTTTATAATTATTAAATGTGCTTTCTAACTCCTTGTTTTCTTCTCTTTATTTGCATGAACTGCGAGGAACGATACTGGTCGAGAGAACAGAAAGATAAGGAGCTAATGGCGTCAGTCGCCTCTATCCAACCGGGTAGAGGTGCTACGGGCGGAACCACCGGGTCGTAGCCCCCGGTGACTGTGAGTATTCTAAACTTAGAAAATCTTTAGGGGCCCTTAGTGTGATTTGTGCGAACCCTTCCCTTTAGGTCCTTATAGTAACTTCAATTTTATTAGGATTACTTTTGTTTTATTTTAGAACCTTATATCCCTTTACACACGCGCAATGTCCTAAGGGTTAGTGATAACAAAATTTTTTGCCCTATATAACATTAGTGACATTTAAGAACAATAATTAAGGACCGAGTCTTAGAAAACCTAGACTTAGGATGCATGTACACTATAGGATAAAAACATATAACATAGAAAATTTAGTGACACCTCATTTTGGGATTAGTAAATATTTTTAAATTAAAATTCAATCAATTAGAAAACTTTAGCCAATAATTGACCTAGGACATATCCAAACCTCACAACTTATTGCACACACTTAGAATTGTTTGTTAGGACAACCGACTTTAGCTTTAGGCTAGGCCGGTGTTTATTTCCTTACTACATTGTGACGGGCTTTTTCTCGATTTTCACTGCATATTGGTGTGTTTGTTTACTTACTTTTACTACACTCTGTGATGTGATTTGATTGACGATTAGATTACCCATAGGTTAGGAGCGATTTGGTTGTTAACAAAATTTTCTACAGGTGGCCACACTCATGTAGGGCTGAAAAAGGGGTCTAATTAATCAAAAAATTTATATAAATGCTACAAGTACTACAGCTGCTTAGCCCCCAAATAAAAAAAAAAGAGTGTGACCAAGTGCGGCTAATTGATTTAATTTAAATGCGAATATATAACTGCTTGAGATGATTTTTTTTATAAACTGCTTAGGATAACCCTGCAGGAGGTCTAGATTTTCTTTTTCTTTTTGTGAAATGTAATGTAATGTAAATGTATTTGAAAAAATGTGAAAGTGATTTTGAAAGTGGGATATCACATCCAATTTGGAATTCAAAGAAAAGAGAATATACCTTAAAAGATTATTCTCTTTTATTTGGAAAGCCAAATTAGGATGATTTTAATATTCAAATAGATAAAAAAATACCCCTTTCAGGGATGAGTTTCTTTTCATTTGGATATCCAAATCCGGCGGATTCAAGGAGTTCTTAGAAGAATAAAGAACAAGATGAAGAAACAGAAGAAAGAAGACGAAGAACTGAAGATACAAGAAAAAATATATCCCATTTCAAAAATCACTTGCGTCATTCTTAAGATTAGAATCCGGATTTGTTGTCAATGATGCCCGGCCACTTTACTTTTCTGCAAATTCTGGGTGTAATTATATGGACATTGGACATTATATATTTGGATTATTAAATTTGATTATTTATATTGTTTGTGCAGTAGCTTTTTTTAGAGCCCTTGCATGTCGTGCTTTGTTTTAGCCTGGATACGAATCGGAGTGCTTTTTTTTGTAAGGGTACGCTTAAAATTCTTCTACTTGTAATTTTAATAAAACTTTTTAGGCTCATATAGTAACTCTAACGATCTAAGAAGTAAGCTCGGGACCGCCTAGAGTCAGCATAAGCATATTATTAATTTCTCTTCCTTGTTAGGCACCTCCCCGCATGCGGGTTCTGGCAGACCACTTGACCTATGAGGGTGTAGTTCTGTCAAGGGGAAGTTGTGCAATCTCTAGGAAAAAACTTATTTTCTAAGCCTAATTTTAAAACTGCTTCATATTCAGTTTATGCATTCGAGTCAATTAGCATTCATTGCATTAGATACAAATTAAAAAAGAGTATAAAATATTAATTGCATTTATAGGCATTTTTCACCCTATATAAGTTGAGGGGTCAATTATGGTCTGTCTTAGATGTCAGCTTCCAATTCGTTAAAACTTAAGCAACGTCCCTACCTATCTTTCATAAGAGACTGAAAACATGGTTTTAAAGCGCTTAGGTGGTTAGCTAGCTCCCCAATCCAGACCAGGGTAAGTCCAGATTTGCACTTCATTAGTTAGGTTCGGGTCATTATTTTATAGTACCCAAATCAGATTTAGGTTCTGAGACGGATTCTTTTTAGATCTTAAGTCCTCGCCCTCCGGGAATATAATTCCAAATTTCTAATAAAATATCAACTTAAACATAAAATTTCTCTTAAAATGTAAAGCCCAACATAGGATAGATTGAGGTTGCCTCTGAGCTTCTCAGAATCTGGCTCCTCCTACTTTTCCTCCTTTGACTCGCTAATAAATATTCAACATTGAGTTTTCTCCTTAGAAAATCCTTACTTCTGTTTCTTGTCTTCTACTTTGTAGTCAAAAGGGTATGAAATCACTACTTTAATCGAGAGTTTTCTTAGGAACATTCCTCATAGGATGTAATTAACTATAGGAGCTTGCTCCTATAGGAATTTGAGAACCCCAGACTAAAATAAACCTTGTTTTATTCATATAAAATAAGGGAAAAATCTTTGGGAATGCAGATATCTTTAAAAACTTCATTTCTAATCTTAAATATGTTTGTAGGATGTTATTATTGTCTTTTCAGATAATATAATTTTCTACTTGATATATTCAATTTTAGAAATGATGAATTTTATAAAACTCATTCTTGCTTTTGGATGTCTTGAAGAATTTTATGTTCGTCTTTCAAGATGATATAATATTCTTCTTATTATATCTAAATAAAAAAATGAATAAATTTTTCAAAAAACTTATTTATATTTTTAAACACATTCTTAAGAATTTCATGTTTATCTTTCGAAATAATATGTCATTCTTTGAACTGTGTTTGATTATAGAAATATCAAAATTTTAAACCCTATTTTGATATTGAATCCATTATAGAATATTGTGTCAGTCTCTCGAGATTGTACTTTATTCTTAATGCAGCATTCGATTACAAAATATGAGAAATCAAAATCTGCGTGGTGATACACAATTTTTCCCACCAATCATTTCTAAATCCCTGAATTCATTACGTTCGATTCTTTTTCTGTACTTGTTTTGAGATTTTGTTGTTCTGGCTTTGATTTATGAGTTGATTTTGATTGATTGTTTTTTTTATTTAAACTGTATAATTGTATGATCCCTTAAATCGATTCAACCCAGCCTGTTTGTCATTTGAATGACATTTGCATGTTTACTTTGAGTCCAATGTTTGCATGTTTATACTCACACAAGTGAGCATCACCCATGGTTACCTGGCTTCGTCCTAAAAGCCTGGCGGACGTCCACCCAAAAATGGAGGTTTGGTCCTAGGTCTGGTAGGAGTTATGACGCCCGTTTATCGTCTAACATTTGCATGTCACTTGTGTGATTAATAACTTAGAATTCTATTCAAATTTATTCGAGATCATTTCTAAATCCCTGAATTTATTACGTTCAATTCTTTTTCTGTACTTGTTTTGAGATTTCGATGTTCTGACTTTGATTTATGAGTTGTTTTTGATTGATTATTTTTTTCTATTTAAACTGTATAATTATATATTCCCTATGATGCACCTGATTAGAATAATAAATTACAGTCTTCTTTCTTTCAGATCAGTTGAAGGGCATTAGTCTACTTCTCGGGGTGGTATAATGTCCGACTATGTGGATTTGACTGAAAGAAAATATTAAAGTACAAATAAAGCAAATCACGTGAGAACGGTAGAGCTTCATTCAGGAAAATTTTCTCATAACTAGGCTTAGCTTAACCTAGATTTGACCAAGGGTCAAAATGACCAAAATACCCTTTAAGGGGTTTTTGGTCTTTTCCCTAAGATTTAATGTAGCTAAACTATGTTAAACTTTAGAACCTCTCCCAATGTATCCTAAATCTCATTAGGAGAACATTGGAACTAAACTCAACCTTTGGTTTGACCTAGTAGACCAAGTCAACCATGGTTGACCAAAATGCCCCTTAAGGATTCAAACAAACTCTTAACCCTAGGTTAACTTTGTTGACCAAGTCAACCAAGTTTGACCAAACATCCCATACACCTTAATTTAACTCAAATCCTTGATCAAGTATTTCCCAAGCCCATTTCAACCCATGAGATGACCAATTAGGTCTATAGGGAACTCCCCTTCAGAGCCCAAGCCTTTGAGCTTACTTGGGTTAACAATTTGGCTTGGCCTAAGTGTCCAAAGAAGGTGGTCTTCCATGAGTCAAACCTCAACCCTAGTTGAATCAAATCAAATCAATGGTGTCATTGGGTCCCCCATGACCTAATGGACCTTCCCTAGTTGACCCAACCATTGGGTCAACTTAGGTTGGGAATTGGGCTAGCCCAAAGTGGCCAAAACCACAAAGGGTTGAGCCATTTCCCAACCTAGGCCTCAACAAGCCCAATTGCCCCTTGCATTCCAAGACACCTACCCTAGTCAACCCAGCCCTTGGGTTGACCTAGGTGAAACTTTGGGCTAGTTTAAAGTGGTCAAAACCACTTTGACTTGAGCCATATCCTCCACTAGACCAGATTAGACCCAACCAATACTTCAATTGGTGACCTAAACCCAGCCCTTAGGTTGACTTGGATCAAGAGTTAGGCTACTAATCAACCCAGCCCCTAGGTTAACATGGATCAAGAGTTAGGGTAGTTCAAAGTGGTTAAAACCACTTTGATCTGATCCATCTTTCACTACAACTTAAATCAAACCATTACAACAACTGCATTGGATCCCCTTGACGCCATGCACTCTCTACATTGATCACATGACTTGGTTTGACCCAGGTCTGACCCAAACCTGCCCAGAAATGGGTTAACCTAAACCATTTTGAAGAATCAAGCTTCTTTGAGCCCAATTGCCACTTGAATAGGAAGCTTTTTTGAGCCCAATTGCCACTTGAGTATGGTGCACCTAGACCTAACATATCTTCCCTATCAAACTTGTCCCCTGAACTGACCTAGGTTGAGCCCAAATTGACTCAAATTGTACAAATTTGGGTTAATTCAAGACATCCCCAATAGTTGTGCTTTACCTTACATAACTGAGCTCACCTAGACCTCATTTAACTTTCCACATCACCCTGACCAAGAGAGTGGCCGACGATGGCCTCACTGAGCTCATTAGAGCTCCGATGGTCCCCCCATTCTCAAGCTCCGCACAAAGGCTTCCAAAGCCTATTTCCATTGGATTTGAACTCGTGAGGCTCAGGGATGATGTCCCCTTCCACTTGGCGGCCATCCAGTGGCCTGCCCGACTAATCCCAGCTGTCCATGGCCGCAAAAGGCTCTTGAATAGGGCAACAGACTGTCTAATTGGCATCAAGTCTTTTAAAATCATTCACTATAGCTCTCTAAGTAATCTCCTAATGTTTACTAGCTTCCCAGTCGTCTCTAACTAGCAGTTCGAGCAAGCTTCAACAAAATCGTCCAACCCTCCGCTCGAATTTGTATCTCCGGCCATCCTCTTCTCTCGACGTCTAAAGGAGAAGTGCTCGCCTTCATCCTCTCAAGATTCCTAATAGAAAAAATCATCTGTTGGTTGTTTATGCACGGTGAGAACCTCAACCTGAGCTCCCTATCTAGGTAGTCCTATTAAGTGTAAAGAAAATCTTCACTCCAATTGATTCCCACCGTTGGATTGAAAGTTTTCAATCCCATGATCCTCCCTGAGAAATTTTGTGGAGTTTCGCCGGCCAAATCTCTCTGATCACATCAAAAAAGCTCTATGGCTTTGGTTATGTGCGGGAGGTTAAAGACATAATCCTGGTCATTGATTGCAAACAACACGGATTAAATCCTGCATTCTGAAGCTGTTGTAATCGTAACCATCTGATTAGCTATCTGACGACTATGATCATTTTTGCATTTTATCCAGTCAGTAGCAATCATTGGCCGGCAATCGGATTGCGTCGCGCATAAAGTGCAGCACTGACTGTATAATTCAGGAATTAAAAACTCCAAAAATTCTAGGAACTTAAAAAAATCATATCTTCCTCCACACTTAACCAAATTAGGAATTCTTAGGCTCATTGGAAAGATCTCAGGGAGATCTTCAAAAGCCTCATGGTTCCAAGTCCTAATTGTGCATGAATTTATTCAATTTTGATTACTAACCTAGGGGTATAATTGCATTTTCTATTATAATTGAATTCACCATGATTTGAAATTTTGGAAGATCAATTATAGGGTGTCTCTGACATCCCCCAAAATTTCTCCCATATGTTTGATTCAATTAAGGGAAATTTTGATTTAATTTGGGCCTAGGGGTAATGGTTTGACCCCAAAGTTTAAATTGTCATAATGATTTATCCAATGATATATATGATTTGATTGTTTGTGTGCTAATTTTACTTAGTTTAGGGAGTGTAGAGCCACTGGTTTCATCCCTCCAATCTTAGCATAGGCACCTAGGAATTTTCTAAAGAAACCTAGAGGGTTCCTTAGGTGGTTTGGTTTACCATATTTATAATTACATAACTGCTTCTATTTACTTGCTTTTATATTCCTACAAAGTAGAATATTCCTAGGGATTGATGTACTTATAAAGAGAAATTTAAATTTTATTTTCTTAGATTTGTTGTATATAGATTGAGTATGTAAAGTGTCTTGAGTCTGTAAAAGAATTAAAAATAAATGCTTATATATATCCAAATGGGGCTCCAAAAAGTAATATTCTCCCTTGTTGACCTCATTTTTGTATGAGGTCACATTGTTCTACAATTATCCTAACCTACAATCTTGGTCGCAATTGTCCTTGTCTATCTCTCTTAGAAATAAACATTGAACCATATGCATTTTAGTTGAGGTTGATCTGTTCACATAAATTAAGTTTGAGGGTGCCAAACTCGATTTGACTCTCTTTGAATTCGATTCTCCTTGAGCACCATCAAATTGGTTTGAATCAATTCTAGCGGGATTTTATCTTTGACGGCTTCGATTGGCTCGATTGAACATGTCATGACCTAATCTAAATCTAATTGACACCATTTATCTCTAAACAACTTTGAATAATTGTTTTAAGATATAATCTATAAAAACTTGAATGTTTTATCCATCCTTTTGGTTCCAATTTGGTGCCCAAATGTCCCTCAAAATTTCAAATAAATTTCAGCCCTTAATTTATAAAAATAAAATAAACACTTGATATTAGCCATTGGATCAACTTTTTTAAAAAAAAGGATGGACTTTTGATCTGGCTAAGAGCATTAGGGCCGGCCATGGAGAAAAAGGGCTGGATTCCACGATCAATCCATACACACAAGCAGCCGCCCCTTTGGAGAGACCTCCTACATTTTTCGGAAGGGCTAGGGCCGTCCGAGCTCGCACAGTCACGGACCCCTCTCTCATTCCCAGACCAGATTTCTTTTCTCTCTGTGCTAGGGCCGGCCACGGAGGAAGGGGGGTGCATTCGACGATTCCATTTTTCCACAAGCAAGTTGCCCATGCGCGAGAGCTCTCTTCCTTAGGCTCCTATCCCGAACTAGACAGAGGCAAGAGGAGCAAGGTGAGTTGCTGCTGAATCTCACAAGAAGGTGGCTGCAATAGTAACTACTGCCTTCACGTATTTGGATGGGCTTTCGGTGGTGTGCTGCTTGATGATCTGCTAGTTGCTGAAGACGAGAAGGCTGCAGCTCTTATTTACACTTCCTCATTCGGCAAGGAGATTACCAAGCTCTCGCCAACAGCAAGCCTCATACTCTCTCCATTCAACCGATCCATATGCAAGGGAGGGGGATTCCACGCCTCCAGCCGCTCCCTCATCCTCTGAAGCTACATTTCTCCTTGCCGAGAGAATCCACCAATGATGCTTAACCTATCCGAGGTTGCATGTCAAAGCCTTTGCTTGATAATGTTGATCTGTGTGGAAGTGGCCGAGAGAATCCACCAAGGATGTGTGATATATCCGAGGATGTAAGTAAGATCCTTTGCTTGCTAATGTTGACCAGTGTGGAAGAGGTGAGCGAATCTACCAAGGAAGTAAGATCTATCCGTGGTTGTTTGTTAGAACCTTTGCTCGATGATGTTAACATGTGTGGAAGAGGTTGAGAGAATTCACCAATGATGTAAGAGCTATCTGAGATTATATTTCAGAGTCCTGCTCGATGACATTAACCTGTGTGTAAGAGGTCAAGAGAATCCACCAAGGATGTAAGACTATCCGAGGTTGTATGTCAAAGCCCTGCTTAATGACATTAACCTGTGTGGAAGAGGTCGAGAGAATTCACCAATGATGTAAGACCTATCCGAGGATGTATGCCAGAGCCTTTGCTCAATGACATTAACCTGTGTGGAAGAGGTCGAGAGAATTCACCAAGGAAGTAGGACCTATCCGATGTTGTATGTTAGAGCTCTGCTTAATGACGTTAACCTGTGTGGAAGAGGTTGAGAGAATCCACCAAGGATATAAGACATATCCGAAGTTGTATGTCAGAGCCTTTGCTTGATGACGTTAACCTGTATGGAAGAGGTCGAGAGAATCCATCAAGGATATAAGACCTATCCGAGGTTGTATGTCAGAGCTTTGCTCGATGACGCTAACCTGTATGGAAGAGGATGAGAGAATCCACCAAGGTTATAAGACATTTTCGAGATTGTATGTCAGAGCCCTACTCGATGACGTTAACCTGTTTGGAAGAGGTTGAATCGGATCCCCTGGGATCAATTTTGCCTTGATTGGGAGGGGGCGAACGCCGTGTGTATCCAGAATCAAAGGTGAAGAATGATATATTTTTAAACCATTTCTGCCTTTTTTAGGTCGAGATTAAGATCTTGCCCAAGGAGTAGAAGTCCCGTAAGGGAATGTATAAAGCTTATAATTGATTGAAAGCATCATTGCATTTGTTGGTATTTTACTGAAGTATAATCTTGATGATGGAATCACCGGAGGATTTTCTTGATCTTAGTTGGAGTCAAGGTTGCCCCCCAGTTCAGATCTGAATCCCATGAAATTGATACAACAATAGCTGAAGTAAGGAAGTTAACATGAACGACCTTTTCAAGTTGGGGCAAAAATTTGTCCCCCAATCGAGAACTAGGTTCCCACATACGATGCCAAATTATTGCGTCGTGGAGTATTCGTGGCGGTAGAGAAATATATAGTTTAACGTCTTAGCGTTGTAAGAAAATCCATCACACAATCAGATAAGTTAGAGGGTGTAGCATTAATAAGAGACCAGAGTTTTTATGTGGAAACCCTTAAAAAGGGGGAAAAACCACAGGGTCTGGCCTAGTTTGAATGAATCCACTAGTATTTGCAGTCGATTACAAATGAGGCCCTTTTTAGAGAGAAGGCCTTAGTTTGATGTTACAAATGTACATCATATAGAGCGCATTACATGGTGGGAGTTACAATAATCAACATAGACATGTTTGTTTGGTTGGAAGGGCCATTGTAGGTGATGGAGGTCGGAAGGACCGTAGTCGGCAGGAGACAAAGGTCGGAAAGACCATTGTCTGGCGATGTAAGTCAGAATGATCGTAGTAGGTGATTGAGGTCGGAAGGACCTTAGTCGGCAGGAGACAGGTGTTCAAAAGTCCGTAGTTGGCTGGAGACCGGGGTCAGAAAGAACGTTGTCTGTTGATGGAGGTCGGAAGAACCATTATAGGTGACGGAGGTCAGAAGGACCGTAGTCGGCAGGAGACTGGGGTCAGTAAGACCGTTATCTGGGGATGAAGATTGGATGAATCATAGTAGGTGATGGATGTTAGAAGGACCGTAGTCGGCAGGAGACTAGGGTCAGAAACATCGTTGTCTGTTGATGGAGGTCGGAAGGACCATTATAGGTGACAGAGGTCAGAATGACTGTAGTCGGCAGAAGACTGGGGTCAGAAAGACTGTTGTCTGCTGATGGAGGTCGGAAAGACCATAGTAAGAGACGGAGGTCGGAAGGACCATAGTCGGCAGGAGACAAGTGTCAGAAAGACCGTTATCTGGTGATGGAGGTTAACAGTATTCTTGGAGAACTCTAGGCACCAAGTGCTGGCTTGGTGGAGCTCAAGGCCTCAAGTAGTGGTCGGGCGGAGGTCCGGGCCCCAGGCGATGTTCCGGTGGAAGTCCAGGCCTCAGGTGGTGGTCCGGCAGAGTCCGGGCCTCTGGTGGGAATCCAGACCTCAGGTGGTGGTCCGGTTGGAGTCCGGGCCTCATGTGGTGGCCTGGTGGAGCACAGGGCCTTAAGTAGTGGTCCGACAAAAGTCTAAGACTCAGGTGATGGTCTGATAGAGTCCGGGCCTCAGGTAGTGGTCTGGGGGGAGTCCGGGCCTCATGTGGTGGTCCGGTGGGAGTCCAGTCCTCGGGTGGTGGCCTGGTGGAGCACAGGTCCTTAAGTAGTGGTCCGCCGTAATTAAGGGCCTCAGGTTTTGTTCTGGCAGAAGTTTGGATCTCAGGTGGTGGCCTGGTGGAGCACATGGCCTTAAGTGGTGATCAGGCAGAAGTCTGGGCCTCAAGTTGTGGTCCGGCAAAAGTTCGGGCCTCAGTTGGTGGTCTGGCAGAAGTCCGGGCCTCAGTTGGTGTCCTGGTGGAGCACAAGGCCTCAAGTGATGGCTCGGAGGAAGTCAGTGCCTTAGGTTATGGCCTGGCGGAGTCCAGGCCTTAGGTGGTGGCCTGGTGGAGCACAGAGCCTTAAGTGGTGGTCCGGCGGAGCAACTGCGTCAAGCGGTGGTCTGGCGGAGGTGAGCGCCTCAAGTGGTGGTCCGGCAGAAGTCCGGGCCTCAGGTGGTGGTTCGGCAGAGTACGGGCCTCAGGTGGTGGTCCGGTGAGAGCTCGGGCCTCAGGTGGTGGCCTGGTGGAGCACGGGGCCTTAAGTGGTGGTCCGGCGGAGCAACGTCGTGAGGCGGTGGTCCGGCAGAGGTGAGGGCCTCAAGTGGTGGTCTGGCGGAGCAATAGTGTTAGGCGGTGGTCCGACAGAGGTGAGGGCCTCAAGTGGTTGTCCGACGGAAGTCGGCAGTGGTCGAGGAATGCGAGGGCCTCAAGTGGTGGACCGGCGGAGCAATGGCATCAGACGGTGGTCCGGCGGAGATGAGGGCCTTAAGTGATGGTCCGGCGGTGGTCCGATGAAACTCCGGCGGTGGTCAAGGAGGGGCTTCTTCCTTATCTTCTCTTCTTTTCTTCTTGCTTCCTTCCCCCTCTCAAGAGAAATGAGAGGTATATTTAAAGATTTTTTGGATTGACATGTCTCGTAAATAGGTGAGAGATTAAGAGCAAATGAGGAGTGGTTAGATGGACGGCCGATATTGAATCCCTTGATCATGCACCGTTCGTCATACAATTGAAGGCCTTAATGATGTCGGAATTCGGTGATCTTGGGATCGTTGGATTTGTGTCGTCGAGCCGCTCGATTCGACTTTAAGCACGTCATGTTTGCAAACTCTTTGGTAACCTAAATTGTGGTTTAAACTTTCCAACAACGCTTCGGGTATTTGATTTGGACTCATTTGGGCTCGAATTGAGTCGAATTTGGTGTCGTTGAGTTTGTATATCCGAGACGCTCAGTTTGACTGTAAGTTTGCTGAAATTAGAGTTCAGATGCTCCCATATTTAATTTTGGAAGTTTCCAACTTGATTTTGCATCAAGATTCGTGCCCGATCAAGATAATTTTTGGAGGACGTGTATGTATATATATAAAGTTTTTGAAAATTAGACTAGACTGACTAGTTCTACTAGTTGATTTTATCTATTGCATGCATGGCTTGATTACGTGATTTAAGGAAATTAGAGAAAGTCTCTCGCCATGCTTTACTCTTTGTACCCCACGTGGAATAGATTGCAAGTATAAATTTTTCCAAGTTAGGAAATTTTTTTGCCCGTTCTCTTTGTTCATTTCCCTTCTTTTCTCGCTCTCACATCCTCTGATCTATTCCCTTGTTTTCTCACTCTCACATTCCCCAAAATGTCAAATACAATTCAAAAGGCGGGAGATAAAAAGAGCTGTGTTAAGTGCATTGCATGCTCAAACAAGAACGACGGGTCGAAGACCTTTACTAGGCTTAAAGACATGAGCTATCATTACGAAACATTGCACAAATCTCACAAGTTCAAGTGCAGTTCATGTGGGAATAAGTTTAGAAGAAAATGCGAGTTAGAAATTCACCAGCGGGAATATGACCTGCATAGTTATAAGTAACACTAATATTTGATTGTATGCGTATGTGTTTTGTGTTATGTTATATTGGGTAAGGAAAAGAAGGTGGTGTTATGATGTTTTATTTTTTTTTAAACTTTTTTTTTCATTATGTAATGTTTAAGGGTATGATGGAATAAGAATGGTGGCGTTATTAATCGATTCGACTATATGTATATTACGTTTGAAATTTGTTTGGTAATCCCTATTGTGGTTTGAATCTTCCAAAAGTGCTTTGTGTCTTTGAATTGAACATTTATGCTCGGATTGAGCCGATTTTGGTGTTGTTGGGTTTGTAATTCTGAGACAGTCAGTATGTCTATAAGTTTGCTGAAATCAGAATTCGGATGTTCCAAATTTTAATTTCAAAAAAATCCAAGTTAATTTTGCCTCGAGATGCACGCTTAATCAAGATGATTTTTGGATGAACAAGTATATTTGGCACCATCAAAAAATCATCTTGATTAAGTATGCATCTCGAGGCAAAATTAACTTGGATTTTTCTGAAATTAAAATTTGGAACATCCGAATTCTGATTTCAGCAAACATATAGTCATACTAACTGTCTCGGAGTTACAAACCCAACAACACCAAAATCGGCTCAATTCGAGCATAAATGTTCAATTCAAAGACACGAAGCGCTTTTGGGAGATTCAAATCACAATAGGGATTACCAAACAAATTTCAAACGTAATATACATCTAGTCGAATCGATTAATAACACCACCATTCTTATTCCATCATACCCTTAAATATTACATAATGAAAAAAAGTAAAAAAAAGACATCATAACACCACATTCTTTTCCTTACCCAATATAACATAACACAAAACACATACGCATACAATCAAATATTAGCATTACTTATAACTATGCAGGCCATATTCCCGCTGGTGAATTTCTAACTCGCATTTTCTTCTGAACCTATTTCCACATTGACTGCACTTGAACTTGTGAGATTTGTGCAATGTTTTGTCATGATTGCTCATGTCTTTAAGCCTAGTAAAGGTTTTCGACCCGGCGTTCTTGCTTGAGCATGCAATGCACTTAACACAGCTCTTTTTATCCCCCTCCTTTTGAATTGTACTTGGCATATTGGGGGATGTGAGAGTGAGAAAACAAGGGAATAGATCAGAGGATGTGAGAGCGAGAAAAGAAGGGAAAAGAATAGAGAGAACGGGCAAAAAAAATTTCCTAACTTGGGAAAATTTATATTTGCAATATATTCTACGTGGGGTGCAAGGAGTAAAGCATGTTGATTGACTTTCTCTAATTTCCTTAAATCACGTGATCAAGCCATGCATGCAATAGATAAAATCAACCAGTAGAACTAGTCAGTCTAGTCTAATTTTCAAAAACTTTATATATATATATATATATATATATATATATATATATATATATATATATATATATATATATATATATATATATATATATATATATATATATATATATATATATATATATATATATATATATATATATATATATACATGCATACATACACATCCTCCAAAAATTATCTTGATCGGGCACGAATCTTGATGCAAAATCAAGTTGGAAACTTCCAAAATTAAATTTGGGAGCATCTGAACTCTAATTTCAGCAAACTTACAGTCAAACTGAGTGTCTCGGATATACGAACTCAACGACACCAAATTCGACTCAATTCGAGACCAAATCTAATAACCAAAGCGTTGTTGGAAAGTTTAAACCACAATTTAGGTTACCAATGAGTTTGCAAACATGACGTGCTTAAAGTCGAATCGAGCGGCTCGACGACACAAATCCAACAATCCCAAGATCACCGAATTCCGACATCATTAAGGCCTTCAATTGTATGACGAACGGTGCATGATCAAGGGATTCAATATCGGCCGTCCATCTAACCACTCCTCATTTGCTCTTGATCTCTCACCTATTTACGGGACATGTCAATCCAAAAAATCTTTAAATATACCTCTCTCACGTGGACAATAAGTGCGGTTAAGTGGTACGAAACATCCTGATTCCTCCGGCGTCGGCCCTATTCGCCGCTCCCACCCTCCTCCGACGTTCTCTTATTCGGATTTCTCTCGCAAAATCGATTGCAGACGCTTGAAGAATTGTCGAATTCTCTCCAAATGGCGAGGTTTCTGTCTCGAATCGTTCGGAATCGCGTCTTTCCTTTCGTACCGAGAATCAATACCAGGCCATTCAGCTCCTCTACAATCTCCGCTGATCCACCGAGGGAGCAGATGGTCTCCTCGGCCGCTATCCTTAACGATCCCCCTCCGGTGAACCCACCGCCTCCTCCTTCCTCTCCTACGGGCACGATCGGTTCCCGGAGAACCTGGGGCCTATTGAAGTTCGGGGCTATTGCGGCTATCACCAGTGCAGTGGGCACTGCTGCCTATGTTACCTACGGTTTGTTCTCTCTTCCTCATCCTTTCCATTAGCTTTTTGTTCTGCGAGTTTAGATGAGGCCTACAAAATTGTAGAATACGGGTCATATATATTCGGCAGATTTTTCTTCGAGTGACAGAGGATTGAAGCCTTTTCAGTTACTTGTGTGGAATTTATTCTTGTAAAATTTCCATATTTTAATTATCTCAGGAGCTTACAACATCGTGCATAAGTAGTTTCAAGCCCTTTGATGCTAATATATCTTCTGACGATTTTTATAACTTTCATATATTCGTTTTTAATGAGATTACTGACTATGAAATGAGTGGCCACCGGCCAGTGACCAAATTGCTGCTTATTGTTGTGCGAAATTTCCATAAGCCAAAGGATCTTTATCAGCAGGATCTAATATTAGATCAAATTAAGAGGGCATTAATAATGTTGCAATGGAGCTCTTGAGCAATCTTGACATAGATTTCTGAGCTTAAAAGCCATAGTGAACAAGTATATTTGGCACCATTAACAAATTCATGATTCATTGCCTCATACATTCCACTCAAGTGTACAAGTTGTCTTTTTTTTGAAGATCTTGATGCTTTCTTCCATATATCAAATCAACCCCTCAACTTGAGGTCAGCCAGTCACAGGCATAAAAATGATTTAGAGCCTTTATAATTTTCTTTGAGAGCTAGCATCACTGTGTATTTTGTTAAGGAGTATGCATCACTGTGTGGCCATTAAACATTTTGTTAAACTTGCTATCCTTATATCATTGTACTTGCTTTTACATATAAAGTTCCACTGTGTATTTTCTTTGAGAGCTAGCCCAAATCAAATGTTCGTGCATGATAGAAGAAATCTCCACCTTTGAAAATGGGAAAGTAATACCAGTAGATTGCATAAAAAAAGAAGAAGAAAAAAATCTTTATGAAAAATCTTAATCTTTTCTGTGAATCTTTCTATATGAGTAATCATTTTAGATTTTTTGGTTCATGTTGAAATATAGAGGCTTTGTTTTTTCTTTACTCTACTAAATCTTCATGTTTAATATCATTTGATCAGGCAAAAAAAGTTTCATTAATATTAAAATTTCTTTGCAGAAATGGCTAATTGTTTAGAAAATTGATATTTCTTATATGTTATGATGATTGTTTTTGTTTCACTTTAGCATCTTATGAATAAACAAATGTAAAGGGTTTTATTTATCTTTTAATTTAGTTTGATCAAATTCTATTTTAAATGGCCTGCAGTTTGGAAGGGAGAAGGGGTGTTCAACCACGAGAAAAGAAAGGGAGGGGAGAGAGAGGGGGGTTGGCGGCTAGGAAGAAAGGAAGGAAGATGGGGGAAGATGTTGACCGTGAGCCCAGACGCTTCCTGCGGCTAACGGGTGTTGCTTTGCCCTCACCTAGAGACTTCAAACTTTTAAGAATTTTCACAACTCTCCAAGAGCACAAGTGTTAAATTTTTCATAATATTCATTTTCTCTCAAAAGAGTGGAAATGGGCTATAAATAGTCTAAATATAATAATATTTCTAAAGACAAAAGTATCCACTGGTGTTAAATAAACCTACTCCCTTAAGAGAGGTTAAAAACGAAAAAGACACATAAATAAATCTATTACAAATAATAGATAAAAAATAAAGTGACCTAATTGTGGTCGTCGATATTCGATTCCTTATTTGATAAACTTTCCACAGTTAGATGTCCTCATCAGTACTTTTAGGCTCTTCCAATCTTTGGGTCTTGTAGAAACCCCTACTTTTATTTCATATGATTTAAATTCATAACTTGAACACATCGTTTTTATGTTTGGCATTTGAGTTAGTTTTAGGAGCGTTTAGATTTGATTACTTGAATTTTGTTCACATCCCAAAATAGTTTGCAAGTATAAGAGACATTGAATATTTGGGAGTTATTTTATTAATAATTTAAATTATGCTTTAATAATTATAAGTTCATATAAGTTAAAATTTGAATAATTATAAATTCATATAAGTTAATAATTTAAATTATGCTTTAATAATTAGAAATAGAAATTTTTAAAAATTAGAAACATTCAAGATTTTGAATAAAATTGAAAGTTAGCTATAGAGATGAGTTTAATTAATAAAAATAAATAAATAATAAAAAATTTATTTAATTACCAAAATCCAGTAATCACCCAACTTAATGAACAATAAAAAATAATCAAACATAAAGGACAAAATAATTACATTATCAATAAAGTCTATAAGCTAGAAACCTTGAGCTACTGGGTTACATGTCATAATGAGGCATTGATCCTCGTGCCCATCGTACCCATTATGACAATACCACAAATGAATTGACCGGGTATTAAATTTCAAATATTACAAATTAGTAATAAAAAATGTGTATTGAATTGAGAGCTTTAATGATTGAAATGGTTAATCAAAAGAGTTTTAACAATCAATCATTAATCAACTTCAATAATAAAAATCTATCATAAAATAAACTTTAAAACTTCAAAAATATTAAAACTTACACTTAAATTAAAGTTCCGTTGACTTTCAACAAATCAAATTTGACCAATAGAAAATTTTAAGAAAGAACAATCTCTGCACCTATCCAAACTCATATAACTTGACACAATCTTATAATTATTTGTTAGGACATCTAACTCTAGTTATTGGTTAGGGCATTATTATTTATTGTACATTTTTAGAATATAAAAATTATTTGTCTTTGTGGGTGGTGTGATGTTGTTTGGTGTGGTTATATGTGATGTATTTTATGATTATGTTCTGTGATCTGGGATGGGCGTATTAGATTATCAATAGGTTAGAAACAATCTGGATATTCATGTTTGCTAATTCAATTTTATGCACATAACCAAGCTTATGCTTTAATATATGGGGGTTAAATTATAATTAATTCATTTAATTCACAAGATTGTATGCAGGTGCTTATGTTGCGTTAGCCCCCAATTATTAAAAGCGTGACCTTTATACAGGTTGATCAAAAAGAGCACGTGATGATGATTAGTAATTTTATGATTATTTGTGATGATTATAAAATGAGTTTTATTCTAACCATGCTGGGAGTTCATTGGTTTTTTTTTTCATTTTCAAGTAATATTCAAGTAAATGGGCTGTAAAAGTCCTAAATTTCAAAACAATTATATTCTTTAATGAATTACATTAAGCTTGGCTGCTTTGAATATATATATTACTTATTATTTATTAAATATTCATTATTAAATAGATTCAAAAATCATGCTTGATGTCTCCAATCTATGACAAACTATTTTCTATCGTTTGTACTTCTTTTTAGATTCATTTGTATGATTAAATTCAGTAGTTATAATATTAAATATCTAATTTATTTTAATTGAAAGATTTATATTTTATAATGCATATGAATTTAACTCATGAAGCTTCACTTGTGATTCCAATTCTTCCGCTTGTCAATTCCTTCATTCGCTTGAATTATCTACATTATTTATTACTTGAAGCTTTCACAAAATCATTCGCTTCATTTGTGTTAAAAAAGTAAACTGGAATCATTATTTCAAATGTCTGCTTTCAAAAAAGAATGTTTTTTTTTATTATTATTTCAATTATTAGCTTTTAAATATCCTTTTCAAAAAGAAGTTTCTATCTTTTAACATACTGAATGCATCATGATGAATAGATTTAAGCTTTGTTTGGGACAATTTTCTTACTACTTAAATCAGCTTTTTAGTGCAAAAATTACTAATATTTTTTTTAAAAAAGCAATAAGAAAACCGTCCCAAACGAAGCCTATGACTTTAAAAAAAAAAAAAAATACAATCCATGTCTAGCTTTTTGTTGCTCAAAGAAATAACAAAGCCTATGACTTCATTTGAGACAAATTTTTACTACTATGTTATTCAAATCACAATGATAACTTATGTTTGTTCATTCCTTTCATAAGTTATTCATTCCTTTCTCATAACTTCCAAAAATGTTTGTGTTAAGAAATTACTTTATGCAACTATTTTTGAAAAGCATTTAATTTTTTTTGCTTTCAAAAAAATTTTACACTAAAAAGCTACCTTAGAAACAGTAACTTACTCAAACAAAGCCTAATATAATCACAGTGAGCATTTGTTTGTACCTAAAATAAATGAAATAAAAATATGATATCATGATGATTGAGGAACTTCAACAATAAATAAATAAATAAATAAAATTTGCTTCACGCTTCTTATCAATGCTTTACTTCTATTTGGAAGATAGTAATGAAGATTTAAAACTTCTTGTTATTTTGCAGGGGGTCATACATGATGATGAAAGTAAACTAGTGGGATTGAAGGAAGAATAAGATGATGAAGTGAAGAAAGCAGTCGCCAAAGCTTTGTCGGAGATGGGAAGATCCGCATTTGGTCATATAAGGATAAATTTGATAATTATTACATATATTTTTTGGATATTGCTAGTCTCTAAGTATATCTAATAATTATTAAACTTAATTTTATATAAATTGTATCAAAATATTCTACATTTTTTTTTTTTGTGGGAGTGAGGGTGGAAGCGATTTGTATTCATATCATTGAATTCTTTAATTCTTTACATATTTAATAAACACTTCAATTTTAATATATGTAGATAGAAGGTTTGAATGATAACATACTATTGAACCTAGTCAGACGATCTTGGTCATATGACTATGGATGAACGATGGTGATCAGGTGACAATACAACAATATTGATCTAGCAATGTTGGTTGATGGTGGTGATCTTTAGTGCCAAATGTCGAATGTAATTCTAGAGTTCTAATTACTCTTGAATTTCAAGTCCATATATTTTTTTAGAATCAATGCAGTTGATATTAGAAGGTGAGGTGGAGAGTCGCATTGTAGAGACTTATCTTACTTGCTTTGTATCAGATACACCAAAGATGTCAACTAAATGGTTAGCCTGGGCAGAATATTGGTATAACACTTCATATCATACAGTAGCCCAGACAACGCCATTTAAAAATTCTATATGAGAGGGATCCACCTCATTTGATACATTATGGGAATGACAACACACCAGTGTCATCAGTGGAGTAATACTTGGGAGAAAGAGATCAAATTTTGGTAGAATTGAAGGAACATCTACAGAGAGCACAATAAATCATGAAGAAGCAGACGGATGGACATAGATAGATGTGCAATTTATGGTTGGGGACATGGTTTGAAGATCCAGCCTTATAAACAAGTGACTTTGGCTCGACAAAGGAATGAGAAGCTCTCCCCCGCTACTTTGGGCCCTACGAGGTAATGGAGCACATTAGCTCATTAGGATATCGTCTACAATTGTCACTGACCTCAGCCATTCATCCCGTATTTCATGTATCGCAATTGAGACGAGCCATTGGAAACCACACACCCTCTCCCGCACTACCGGCCACCCTGTTAGAGGATATGGAGGTTATATTAGAACCATTGGAGGTGAAAGAGGTGCACCAATGACACAAGGGGATCAAGGAAGTACTAATCAAGTGGAAGAATTTACTAAAATATAAGGTGATATGGGAGTCCTACAATACTATTCAAAAGCAATTTTCCTTTTTTCACCTTGAGGACATGGTGACTTTTTCTTAGGAGAGTATTGATGTTGCAGCAGTAGTGTATAACAATAATATAAATACATTTAATTTGAATTTTTTAATTTATATTGGCATGTTTATATGTATTATTTCAACTTAATGTAGTTTGATTTGAATTATAGTGTATAAGCTTAATTGAATTTTCTTGAGCCTTAATGTTTGATTCTGAATGGATCCTTATTAATATTGTATTTTAGTTTGATTTTAGGAATTACTTATTTTTATTATTATTTAATTTACATTTCATATTTTATTCATGCATTTCATTGTATTGCTTGGTTTAATTTAATATAATTAGTTTATAATTAAAACTTTTTATTTAATTGAAATAAATGGAATGTTACTGATTTTTTTTTTTTTTTTTTTGAGAATCAAGTTTTGATTTATGTGCCTTTGCAATTGTTTGGATTATGATTAAAAATATCAAGCAAACAACACATAAATGTTTAAAGACACATCCTAAAAATTTATATAGCAATACAAATTAAATTAAAAACAATCAAATTTAGACACTCCTAGAGCTAAAACTAATCAATATTCCTTTATATCATGATCGATTATTGGGTAAAAAAAAAGGATTTCTACAAGGACCAAAAGCTTGGGGAAAAGTGTTATTGATGTACATGAATGACCATAAGACCTTGGTTTCTTTTTAAGTTTAAGAGTCATATCTCATCAAAGTTTGTTCGATGGATTCCGGTCATAGTACCTTTGTTTAAATGAAATGAAGGCAACTTAAATCCATAAGTTTACTATCCAAATGACTGTCATTGTCACTCGTAGATGACAGAAAAATATGTATTACTTCTTAGCATATTCAAATTTAGACACTATCATGCATATGAACGTTGTGATGATATATTAAATGATGGTACATGTGAAAAATAGCTAAGATAAATCAATGCAAGCTAAATATCATTTGAAATCATGATATCTATATACATTTAAGTGTTCTAATAATAGATGGATGATTAATTTGACAATCAAATACAAGACAATCTTCGTTGTTACATATATCTATAGAATATTAAATCATAGAGAGTATGTATATATATGGAGTTTTCATGCCAAATGTTGACTGTAACTGTAGCACGTGACTCACGCACGACAAGCCCACCGACATACCCAAACGGCACAACGATTCGCTCACCGCCTCACTCGCGATAATAAATCCCTCTCTCATTCGGTTAAAAAAAAAAAAGGGAGAAGTTTTTTTGAAGCTTACCGGAGAAACGAACGAAGCCCTAGCCTGGCTCGATCTTCGCACGACCTAGTCCGACGCCTGCAATCCGTCGCCGGACTGTTCCTACATCTTCAGCCGACCTGCCTCCGGCCGACCTAGCCGCCGACGAGGCCTGATTGCCGCCGACGCCGAAGCCCATTGATCTCCCGCTCCTGCCGACCCGTGCGTGAGCCGTCGCCGTGCCCTAACCTCCACCAGTCGGATCCAACCAAGGACCGACCGACCTGCCTGCCGCCGACCAAGGACTCACAGCCGGACCCGCCTGCCTCCGGCCAGGCCAGCCGCCGTCTCCGTGCGTGCCTCCGATCCTTGCCCGAGCCGCTCGATCGGGCTTCTCCCGATTCCCTTCCTCTCTTGTTATATATATATATATATATATATATATATATATATATATATATATATATATATATATATATATATATATATATATATATATATATATATATATATATAATATATATATATATATATATATATATATATATATATATATATATATATATATATATATATTTAAATTTATGTGTCGAAGATGAAGAGAAATTGAAGACCTCACGCAGTCGATCTTAGATCCTGGTGGGATGATTTAAATTCGAAGCCCCTACGCCGTCGACCTTAGGTCCGGGTAGGAAGAAACTACGGCAGTGCCGTCCCGATTTCTCCCTCGGTGGGGAGGAGATGCCGGGAGGCTGCCGAAATTTTCAGTGAACATTAAAGGACTTGTACTACAAAATCTAAAATTGATTTGAGCATAATTCAAACATAAAAATCAATTTTAATAAACTTTGATCAAATATTGTTTGCCTACACTCGAACTAGACTCAAACTCAAACTCGAACGAGACTTACACCTGAATTCGAATTAGTGGAACAATAGACTTGATCGAATTCAAAGATCAATTTGGGACATGTGAACTTGATTCAGTTTATTTCTAATAAATTCAAATCTAAGTGAATACAAACTTGAAAAACAACAAAAGCTTCTTTTGGGAGAATAATTTGACTATAAAGCCATAGTATGGGAGTTCTTTGGATATTGATAGATCTCTTTCAACATTGAACATGATATGTCCTTAAATAACAATTGAGGAAATACTTTAAAATGCAAATCTCCGATCGACGATAACACTAGTGATATCTACAAATATGTATAAACCTAGTGCAATATATACACAAAATATCAAACAAACACAAGTAAACATATACTGTGTGATATACGACGGTTGCAAAGATGCCCTCAAGTCAACATTGTTAACTCCTACAAGTCAATGCTCATATCTACTAGTTGTTGTTGCAACAAAAGACATGAAATACTACAATTCACCTATTAGCTTGAATAGGGAATTCGTAGTACCCATAACAACTAGCCTACAAGCAAAAACATGATCTCCTACGGGAAAGAATAGGAGAACTTGTAGCAAGCGAGATAATTCTCCTACGAATATTAGCACGATCTCTTAATGCCTATTGAGAAAATATTTTCTCAATATATGCTAAATGACATTTAGAAGAGTTAAAACAAACTAAATGTAATAACTGAAATCTAGAAGGCTTTAACGCCACCGGATCCGCAACATGTGTGCAAGCGGACAGAAGACGTTTGTAGGCCCCTTAAACGAAATTTTGGGCATTTCCTAAATAAATCCACTCGCAAATGGATCATATTTAAATATTTTAAAATACCCCCTCATGTATTAAATATGATCTCTAAAACTAAATAAATCCCTGCATGTGCTCCGACAGAACTATTAAAGTTACAAACTCAAATCGTCGAGAATGCTGCGCAGGATCAAATGCTACAACCCGCATGTGCTCCGATCGTAATATCTATATCTCAAATCCAATGATCCGAGAATGCTGCGCGGGTTAAATATTCAAGTTTCATCCTCCTCCTTGAGAGGACTGGAGTCGACACGACTTGAATAACAAAATACAGCCCAAAATCCTACGAAAATACAAGTGACCTTAATACCACCCCGATGATGGCCGTGTTGAACGAAGATATCAACCAGAGGGGTCCATTCACAAATATTTTTCAAATACCATTCCTACCAAATTCTTACAAAAATAAAAGTGACCTCAATGTCACCCCGATGATGGCCGTGTTGATCGAAAATCTCAACCGGAGGGGTCAAATCTCAAATATCAAATCCAATCAAATCTCTGAAATAAAATCAATCATCTAAAAACACAAAACTAAAAAATCATCCACCTCCCGCAACCGTTTGTCGGGGGTGATAAATTTGAAATTAACCTCAGCTCACAAAGAGCGAATGCATGTTGGGTGTATCACTACGATTCATCCTCAAACAGTCTCTTGCCAATAGGGACGTGGCACGTGCCCTCTGATCGGGTGGTTTCGCCGCAAAATGGCACCATTATATTACGGTCACGGCCAAAGCCCGTATGTTCCCTAAAGGCGTCAAACCCTTGAGCGATGGATCATAGGGTATATTCGATAGGCATAAAGCCCTCTGTTAGCTAAAGTGGATTCATATATATCCCCTTAGACAAATATCAACCCAGGTCTACAAGGTATTCTTGGACGAAGCAACCCATGGCTGCCGACAAGATGCCTTCTGTCAGGTTGGGTCGACTACCTCCTCTGACTAAGTAGACCAGGGATCATGACAGCCCGGGACGACGGAACCATGGGATCTTGATCGGGCTCGTCTTCATTCCCCCCACCATCAGTTTTAAATTTGTGGTGATAAACTCTAGATTACAAATCATCCAAATTCAAAATTTAAACCCTAAATTATTGCTATTATACGATAGGTTTATAACCTATTTAACATCTTTAATGACTAGCCTTAATCGAAAGTTCTCTCTCGTTATCGGGAGGGGTAATTAACTATAGGGGCTTGCGCTTATAGGAAACCAGAACTCAGATCAAAAAGTCCTCACTAAATGAGGGCGAAATCTCTGGGTAGTGTCTTATCTACAAACCCAATCTGCCTTCTGAAAATTCCCCCGGGATCACACAATCCTAAAATTGGAATTTTTCGGAGCCCACAGATTTCTGACGACTCCGCTGGGGATTGATTTCTCTTTCCATCTTTGGCTAGTCATTTAAATGCTATAGTAGCAGCTAAAATACTATGTTCTATACGGTGAACATCAGGATGTGATATTTGGTCATTATGTTCAAAGATCCATCTATGAAAGGTCCCGATATAGCTGAAAGCTATCATCTTTTATGATGATAAAACAAAGAAAGAATAAAGATATGTACGGTGAGCATCGGAGTGTGACACTTGGATATATATCCAAGAATCCACTACCGAGAAGTCCTGACATAAAAAAAATATAGAGACTCACATCTCTAGAAAAAATATATATACTCAAAGAATAGTGTGACATCTAGTGTGTACTCCTAGAGATCCTCCATTAAAGAAAATCATCAAAAGTGGGTTGCAAAGATGACCCTTACATACAATGTTTTTGATGGTCGACATTTTGAAGAATCCTTCAAGAAATTCCATCACTTTCTAAATATATCCTCTCAGACTGAAGAAGATCATTGCTCGACTTCACCAGTGACGTTCTTCTCAAAGAGTTAATCATCAAACCAGATGTCACTCATATCAAGCAAGCTCCAAGGATAATGATATTGGAGATTGAAGACTAAGTGATTATAAAAACAATGAAGCTCATAGAGGCGGGCTTCATCCGAGAAGGAAAATATGTCGATTGGATCTCAAATATTTTCCCAGTGAAGAAGAAGAACGGTCAGATTTGTATCTGTATCAATTTTTTGGATCTCAATAAGACATGCCCAAAAGATAATTTTCTACTCCAAGTATCATAACTTTTAGTTGATAACACTTTCAACTATGATATGTTCTCCTTTACAGAGGGATCGTTATGATTCAATCAAATCAAGATGGTGACTGAAGATGAAAAGCATACATCATTCAGAACATTTATAGACATATTTTACTACACAGTCATGCCTTTCGGCCTAAGGAACACTAGTGCCACCTATCAATGGGTAATAATACATGTATTTGATGAGCTAATACATCAAAAGGCTAAGTGTTATGTTCTTAATACTGAGGAGATCAATCATCCCACACTGAAAAAAATTAGTGGTAAATTTGTATCCAATTGGGGAGGGTGCCTTTATTATCGAGAAGGTGCTTCAAGGAGGAGCTTATCAGTTATTTGATTTGGAGGGTCAGAGACCTATGCCGTCGATCAACAGTCGATATCTAAAGAAATACCACGCATAAAATTGCCCAAGAAAATACTATGTATTTCATACACGTTTATAGCAATACATTTGTATTTTGAAATTCTCTTGTATATCAAGAATGCATTTCAAAATCCCCCAGCAAACTGGGGGCATTATAAATATTTTTTTTGGTCGACATCGCGCTGCGTGCCTAGATCCCCAAATAAATATTTAAAATCTTAAATACAAAAAGCCTATCCAAAATGTCCCTACGAGACAGGGGGCATTTTAAATATTCATTTGGGTCGACATTGTACTATACGCCGAGATCCCCAAATGAATATTAAAAATTTTATATTCCAAATCTATTCCATTCTAGAATGTCCCTGCGAGACAGGGTGCATTTTAAATATTTATTCGGGTCGACATCGCGCTGCATGCCGAGATCCCCGAATAAATATTTAAAATTATCGATTCAAATGTTCTTTTGTGCTAAAGAATACACATACTTGTTTTTCAAAGTATATGCAGGTGATCTTTCAAAAGATAGAGACAACACCTTCTACAACAAACCAAGACTCAAAAGTCAAGAAAGAGACTTTTGTGGCTACACACTCCTACAAAATTGAGCCAAAATAGCTTGAAGTTTTCCAACAATCTGAAGCCTAAGGTTTGAATGGGTGTAAAAGGTCGGATCCAATACGCTCAAATATGGCTGGATCGCTGGCAGCTCCGTCTACTCAACAAGCCATAAGGCCGGCCGTAGTAGCGGAACCCCCGTTTCATCAATCCATCAGTAAGGACTGCAGGAATAATTAAGGCAAATTTGGCTCGACAAGTTCAAGTGATCGTAGTCTACAAAATTCTCCTAAATGACTAGAGAATCAAAGTTCCAGTGGGAAGAAGGAATATCGAGCAAACTACCAAATGTGTGTAGGCTCCAAATCTTCAACCACAAAGGAGAGCTTCAAATTTACCAACTTCAGTGAAGTTAGCATTGGGAAGTGCATTTCTCATAGCTTAAGTATGTAACCTAAATGGGTGTAAAAGGTCGGATCCAACAAGCCCAAATATGGCAGGATCGCTGGCAGCTCCGTCTACTCAACAAGCCATAAAAAAGGCCGTAGTAGAGGAACCCCCATCATAACAACCAGAGGACAAAGAGCTATCAAATTCTAGCTCTCCCGATCTGATGAAATCAAGTGATTCAGATTAAAATCTTCTCAAGTGGTTAAGGATCAAGATACTACTTACGTTCGGTACTATCAACTGAATCCAGAACCTGCAAATCCTTCAACAATCCGTAAAGCACAAAGCGAGGATCGAAAGAATTTTTCTTCAACAAGTTCGTCAAAGCACAAAGCAAAGGACCGAAAAAAATTATCCCAAAGTTCGCATAAAGCCCAAGGCTAAACTAAGTGGATTCTGTCATCAACAAGTCTGTTATGCACAAAGCTCTGGACGGATGACTTCTCGCCACTGACCTAGTGCAAACCTAAAGGGTTTAGGTCTCCGGCATCTACTGCTTCATCAAGCCCGCAAAAGCTAGAAGCAAAGGGCATAAGGTATAAATCTCCTGACAAGTCAGTAAAGACAAATCAGATAATTCTTCATCAAATGTCCGCAGTACAAAGCACAGGGCAGAAGAACCAAAATCTCAATATTCAAGTTAAAGCTATGAAAAGAAACATCCTGAATGATATCCTGGGTGCTGAGAAGATAATTATTTCACACCAAAGAATTGGTGGTAAATTTGAACTAAATTGGTAAGGTCCTTTTGTCATCGAGAAGGTGTATCATGGAGGAGCCTATCAACTGATTGATTTGGAAGGTCGACAACCTATGCCCCCAATCAATGGGAGATACTTGAAGAAGTATTATTTTTAAAAGAGCAAGTCGAAGATCATTCCTTTGTAAAGGGAGATAATAATTCTAAGATGTCTTAGAAATTCTGCCACAAGATAGGGGGCATTTTTAAGTTTAAAAATGCCAAAAATCTGATAACGGATGAAATTTTCCTTCAAGGCAGGGGGCATTTTAAATATTTATTTGGGTTATCATCAAACCCCAAATAAATATTCAAAATCATTCATGAAGCTACCATTTCATAAATACAGGGCAGAAGCTGATGCCTTCAAACAAGCAAATATACGATCATTGCAAAGATTGAAGATTCTTCTTCAAATTTGCCAAGATTTTGAAGTTCAGAATGAGGAAATATTTTGATCTTAGAATCTCAACAAATCAAATTTGACAAATACGGGTTATTATAGTACAAGTCCAGTGCTTAAACAGATACAATATCAGTCTCAACAAGCCTATATGCGGCCGAGTCACTGATAGCTTTACCTAATCAACAAGCCGTGATAAGAGGCCGTAGTAGGAAAGCACCTGTTTTGTTTGCTCGATGACAAATACTATCAAGTTTGATATTTGTCAAATTTAACAAATCAAAGCAGTTCAAATTCAAAAGATTTTCTCAACTAACGAATAGATTGAGGCAAAATCTAGAAGAAGATTCTCAATCAACTCAAAGGCACCAAGCCACAATGAAAACTCCTATCAAATTTAGAGGCATTATCCTTCAATAAATCTGAAAAGCACAAAGCTAAGATCGAAGGAGCTTCTTTTCTTCAACATGTCCGTCAAAGCACAAAGCTTATGACCGAAGAAGTCATCCCACATTTCTTATAAAGCCATAGGCCGAACAAAGGGAATATTGTCATCATCAAAGTCTGCCATACAAAAAGCTCTGGACAGATGACTATTTGCCACTAACCTAATACAAATCTGAAGTGTATAGGTTGCTGGTATGGATTCTTCATCAAGCCCATGAAAGCACAAAGCTAGGGCAGAATAAATGTTAATTCCTGACAAATCAAAATGATAAATCAGGGATATCTAAAAGACCCTCTATATGACATCTAAAATTTAGTTTTAGAGATCTGTAGGGTCAACCAGTTTACAACAAACATGATCTGCTATAGAGCGCATATCATATTTGTTGGGGGGCATTTGTTGACTGTAACTGCAGCACGTGACTCACGCACGACAAGCCCATCGATATACCCAAACGGCACAACGATTCGCTCATCGCCTCACTCGCGATAATAAATCCCTCTCTCATTCGGTTAAAAAAAAAAGGGAGAAGTTTTTTTGAAGCTTACCGGAGAAACGAACGAAGCCCTAGCCTGGCTCGATCTTCGCACGACCTAGTCCGACGCCTGCAATCCGTCGCCGGACTGTTCCTACATCTTCAGCCGACCTGCCTCCGGCCGACCTAGCCGCCGACGAGGCCTGACTGTCGCCGACGCCGAAGCCCATTGATCTCCCGCTCCTGCCGACCCGTGCGTGAGCTGTCGCCGTGCCCAAACCTCCACCAGTCGGATCCAACCAAGGACCGACCGACCTGCCTGCCGCCGACCAAGGACTCACCGCCGGACCCGCCTGCCTCCGGCCAGGCCAGCCGCCGTCTCCGTGCGTGCCTCCGATCCTTGCCCGAGCCGCTCGATCGGGCTTCTCCCGATTCCCTTCCTCTCTTGTTATATATATATATATATATATATATATATATATATATATATATATATATATATATATATATATATATATATATATATATATATATATATATATATATATATATATATATATATATATATAATATAATATTTATATTAGATATTATATTATAAAATAAAATAAAATAAAATAAAAAGTGAGATGAATAGAAATAAAAGAAATTTCATACAGGTGTCGAAGACCCCGGCCGTCGCACCTTAGGTCCGACCGGGATGGTTTTAAAATTTTGAAGACCCCGAGCCGTCGCATCTTAGATCCGGCCGGGATGGTTCCAAATTGAAGACCTCACGCAGTCGATCTTAGATCCTGGTGGGATGATTTAAATTCGAAGCCCCTACGCCGTCGACCTTAGGTCCGGGTAGGAAGAAACTACGGCAGTGCCGTCCCGATTTCTCCCTCGGTGGGGAGGAGACGCCGGGAGGCTGCCGAAATTTTCAGTGAACATTAAAGGACTTGTACTACAAAATCTAAAATTGATTTGAGCATAATTCAAACATAAAAAACAATTTTAATAAACTTTGATCAAATATTGTTTGCCTACACTCGAACTAGACTCAAACTCAAACTCGAACGAGACTTACACCTGAATTCGAATTAGTAGAACAATAGACTTGATCGAATTCAAAGATCAATTTGGGACATGTGAACTTGATTCAGTTGATTTCTAATAAATTCAAATCTAAGTGAATACAAACTTGAAAAACAACAAAAGCTTCTTTTGGGAGAATAATTTGACTATAAAGCCATAGTATGGGAGTTCTTTGGATATTGATAGATCTCTTTCAACATTGAACATGATATGTCCTTAAATAACAATTGAGGAAATACTTTGAAATGCAAATCTCCGATCGACGATAACACTAGTGATATCTACAAATATGTATAAACCTAGTGCAATATATACACAAAATATCAAACAAACACAAGTAAACATATACTGTGTGATATACGACGGTTGCAAAGATGCCCTCAAGTCAACATTGTTAACTCATACAAGTCAATGCTCATATCTACTAGTTGTTGTTGCAACAAAAGACATGAAATACTACAATTCACCTATTAGCATGAATAGGGAATTCGTAGTACCCATAACAACTAGCCTACAAGCAAAAACATGATCTCCTACGGGAAAGAATAGGAGAACTTGTAGCAAGCGAGATAATTCTCCTACGAATATTAGCACGATCTCTTAATGCCTATTGAGAAAATATTTTCTCAATATATGCTAAATGACATTTAGAAGAGTTAAAACAAACTAAATGTAATAACTGAAATCTAGAAGGCTTTAACGCCATCGGATCCGCAACATGTGTGCAAGCGGACAGAAGGCGTTTGTAGGCCCCTTAAACGAAATTTTGGGCATTTCCTAAATAAATCCACTCGCAAATAGATCATATTTAAATATTTTAAAATACCCCCTCATGTATTAAATATGATCTCTAAAACTAAATAAATCCCTGCATGTGCTCCGACAGAACTATTAAAGTTACAAACTCAAATCGTCGAGAATGCTGCGCAGGATCAAATGCTACAACCCGCATGTGCTCCGATCGTAATATCTATATCTCAAATCCAATGATCCGAGAATGCTGCGCGGGTTAAATATTCAAGTTTCATCCTCCTCCTTGAGAGGACTGGAGTCGACACGACTTGAATAACAAAATGCAGTCCAAAATCCTACGAAAATACAAGTGACCTTAATACCACCACGATGATGACCGTGTTGAACGAAGATATCAACCGAAGGGGTCCATTCACAAATATTTTTCAAATACCATTCCTACAAAATTCTTACAAAAATAAAAGTGGCCTCAATGTCACCCCGATGATGGCCGTGTTGATCGAAAATCTCAACCGGAGGGGTCAATCTCAAATATCAAATCCAATCAAATCTCTGAAATAAAATCAATCATCTAAAAACACAAAACTAAAAAATCATCCACCTCCCGCAACCGTTTGTCGGGGGTGATAAATTTGAAATTAACCTCAGCTCACAAAGAGCGAATGCATGTTGGGTGTATCGCTACGATTCATCCTCAAACAGTCTCTTGCCAATAGGTTCGGCAAAACTCAGGCATCAGTTGGTGGTCCGATGATGGTCAAGGAGGAGCTATAGGTGGCAAGAACAATCTCTGATCTCTCTTTTGATTCTCTTCCTTTGGCTTTGGGTTGGTCCCTTTCTAGAGAAATGAGGGCTCTATTTATAAATTTTCTAAAGTTGTTTGACTTGTAAATAGGTGGAAGATCAAGAGTTAGTTGGGAGTGGTTTGAATGGACGATCGATGTTGGTCCCTTTGATCATGAACAATTTATTAGACATTTGACTGACTTAATGATATCAAATTTTGATGATCTTAAGCTCGTTTGATTTGTCTCGTCGGACCATAATTATGTCACGTTTGAAAATCATTTAGTAATCTCAATTGTGGTTTGAACATTCCAAAAGTGTATCAAGTCTTTGATTTGGACTCATTTATGCTTGGATTGGATCAATTTTGATGTCCTTGGGTTTGTAATTCTGAGATGGTCAGTTCAACTATAAGTTTATTGAAATCGGAGCCCGAATGGTCCCAATTTTAATTTTGGAAGTTTTCAACTTAATTTTGCCTTGAGATTCATGCCTGATCAAGATAATTTTTGGTTGGTGTATCATATATGATTTTAATAATAATAATAATAATAATAATAATAATAATAATAATAATAATAAGAGAAAACTAATTTTCTCCTAATGTTTTCCCTATTCGTCCGGAATATTTCGAATTAGAAACCGAAACGAGGGAGATAAAAGTGGCATAACTCTAGGGCGGTTAAGACGTCTCGCGTACGCTTCCTTTGCTCTTCCTTCGTTCTATCTTCCTCTCTCTTGCACACGAAACCCACACAAGGCCTGTATCTCCACTCCAACTGTCACACCAGCCCTCAACCTGATCTCACTCGCGTGGACAACCAGCCATTTTATAGCCCTATCGCCTGCAATGCATGATCGCCCGGATCTCTCCTCTCCACGCTTCCGATCCTGCAGTACCCTCCTGCCCAGTGTGAACAAAGCCCGCTCCGGAGACCCCATCCCGTATGATGACCATCCGGTCTTGCCCTACGACCCTTGCCCGCTTCTGCCTCCAGCCCATGACATTAGCCCGTGGCCCCGTGTGAAGACCAGCGTGACTTGCACCTTGCCGCTGGCTCTGCCCGATCGAGCACAGCCCGGCCTTGAACCCTCTTGCCTGCGTAAAGGCTTTCCTGCCTGAACCCGAACGTGAGCCCCTTGATTCAGTTAGATTCTTCTCACGTACAACTACCGACCTTTCTTGCAATGTCAGTTTTTCTTTCAAAAAGTAAACCGCTTTATACATTTTCTTCTTCCGTCTTTCTTTCAAGCATAAAAGGGTGTGTGCTATTTACATTTAGATTCCGAATGGCTGTAGGTTCTTCCTTCTCTAAGCTCAATGGTTCTCCTTTCCTCTTTGTTCAATTAGATTGTGGTTTTCCCTTATAAGCTATATCAAACTTCTCCATCAAAACATAATATGAAATTTCGGAATAACATGTTTTATTTATTTTCTTGATGTCACGATGAAATCGGTAAAATTATTGTGCTTAAAAAAAAAACAAAATTTATCTTTAATAGAAAAAAATGGGTTTATTAGGTTAATTTGTGAATTTAAAATACCTAGTATTTCAGATAATTATTTGCTAAAATGTGTTGTTCATTAATATGGGCATAGAAAGTGTTTGCATTAAAGCCTGTTTAAAGGATTGTACAAGCATCAATCAAATAGGGATGTCGAATAAACACATACGTTTATTTTATCTGTGCTTCCAAAATTTCTCTGAGTTGTGGTTATCATGAAATGTGTGTATATTCAAATATCCTATAAATGGTGACAATAGCCATTTTGGAGAGCTTGCAAACGTATTTATGATTCAATATTATATATATATGTTTGAGGTTGATGAAATTATCAAAATGATTATGTGCATGTTTAAATTGTAACCTTACTATATCCAATGTAAAAGTTTATAATTATGTTGAATATATATCTGCTAAGATTAGAGAGTTGTCTTAGATAGTTTGATCACATAAAACAGCGACCTTCCAATGACCCATTTAGGAAATTAGATGTATTAGATTTGACTTATATTATGAAGGGTAGAGGTAAACCTAAAAAGACTGGTTATAAAATATTAGAAATGACATTTCTTTATTAGATTTAAATGAGAATTTAACTTTTAACATAACACAAAAGAGAAAAAGGAATCATGTAGCCGACCTCACATAGTGGGATAAAGGCTTGATGTTGTTGTTGTTGTTGTTTTGATTATGACATTATGCTTGGTGGTTGCATTAAGATTCATTTATGTGTTTTATATAAAACAATGATATATCCATGCACATATCCAATAATTAAAAGCTAGGTTATTACATTTGTAGAAATGGAAACCTTCCATAGGAAAATGAATTTTAATTCATCTACTCTTTCTCTTAAACTACATTTGGTATAAGTGTTGATTAAGAAGTTTGGAGTGGTTTTTTTTTTTATATGGAGCATTTTTTTATTTTTTTTATTTTTTTTTGGTTTAATATATCTTCTCCTTCAGTCTTTCTCTTGAAAGGAGCAAAAAGTTTGTAATTTTTAATAGGAGATATATGCATAGAATGAAAGAGGTTTGTTTGGGTATTATATCTATCATTTCCTCATAACTTCTCTCTTCTTTGGAGGTCCAAAACTTGTAAATATCCATCAAAATTTGAA
>CM028347.1:12404005-12474480 GCA_016618105.1 Dendrobium huoshanense | reverse complement strand
TATAAAGACTCGATCGTGGCCGTAGATCGTCGGCCGCGTCTCTGATAAACTCTCCATGATGATCTGATGTCCCCATCAGTAAGTTACCTTATTTATAGGATAAGATCATAAATTCCTCATTTGAAGTCTGATTCTTATCCATGCAAGGACTAGAGTTGACGAAATTTGAATTTAACTATAGATGCCCAAACAAAAAAGTTTCAAAAAATATATCATAAAACCTATTCTTATGAGTGCATGTGTTCATAAATTTAGCGATGATACTTAGTTTTATAATTGTAATATCCATTCAATGCCTTAAAGTAGATGACAAAATCATGAGATCTTGAACAGATTCTTCCTCTTACTACTCACCATCCATTTTAAGTATAAGGTGATAAATTACAATCCTAAAGAATTTGTTTCTACTATACGTCAAGCACTTAGTATGTGATGCTATCAAATATTTTTGTAATTTTTATTTTATTTGAACCATGGTTTAAAATTGCGCAATATGAGGCTCGCCTTGAGGCCCGCCTTTGCGCAATTCCAGTAAAAAACACCTCGAGTTTTTTTTATGAGGCTTGCACCTCAACTTGGTTGAGGCCCGCCTTGCCTCACGCTATATATATTAAAACTTACATAAATCTTGAAGTAAATGCCCAACATTGGACTCTATAGGAGAGGAGGAAGGGGAGAGAGCAGTTCATCATAATGATGATTGAAATGAAGAACCCCTTAGTGATGACAGTGCTGATGACTTATGAGTTCTTATGTGATATGTCATTGCTATTTATTTTTGGAATTTTGAATTATATGTTAATGAAAAGAATACTGGGATTTCAGAAAGATAGAATTTTGAGTTGAACTATATTTCATGTTGTCTTATTATTGAGATATTTTGATTTCACTTCATAAATTATACTTTTTTATGTTTTATATTATTCACTCATTAGTATATAAAAAATTTATCATTTTATGTTTACGCAATCTTTTAATTTTGAGGCTTACGCCTCAAAACGCCTTGAGGCTTACGCCTCGCCTCACGAATAAAAAACGCCTCAATACCCGAATACGCAATTTTTGATTTGAACAATAGTATATTTTATGTTTTTTTTTTCTTTTTTAGCTATCTAATATTCCTAGTGAAGTATTTCTTATGGTTCAAGGGCTGTTTGAGTTTTTGATTCATAAATATGGATTTTCGATTTAAAAGAGCTTTATATGAAGGATTTTTATAGATGCATCGCTTTGCCTTGATAAGGTTTTCTTTTGGAATGAATTTCTTATTTAAAGAATGATTTTGGCATGAAAGTAAGTGTGTGAGTCTAAGTTTGAAAAGAGCTTTTCATATATTTGTTGGCATATGGCATGGGAGATTCATTTTAGGTTGGAGAAGTTTCAGGGATGATCTCATGTTGGAAAATGCTTTGAGGTGGAAAGTTTTATGAGTCGGTCTTATGTTGAAAGTTTCATAAGGTGTCTTTGGAATGAAAAATTTTAGAAATTGTTTTATATTGATAATACTTATGAGTTATTTCATGTTGGAAAACCTTTTTTTTTATTTATATTAAGTCCAAATTGAATTGGGATGAGATAATGAGTTTCCATTATGCTTTCTTGAATTTGCTTGAGCTTTATGTGAAAAGCACATTAACAATTACATTGAACATCTTTGAAATTTTGGAGGGCAAGTTGGCATCAAGTCCTACCTCTCATGATTGTGTTTTTGGTAAGAATGTGGAATTCCATGCTTCTATTTAAATGAGTTATTTTGTTGTTTGGTATGAAGAAACTTTGTTGGAAGCATTGTTGGCTGTAAACTTTTGGCAAAAAAGAGAAATATATTAGGGGTTTTAGCACAAAAGCAAGTTTATAGCTTTGAGTTAAAGATTTCATGAATATTTGATGGCATACAATGTGAAGGTTGGAAGTTTGTGGGGAAGCAAGCATGTGTTTTACAAATTTGAAACAAGGTTACCTATGCTATTGGAAACATATTTATCTACAAGAAAACATTGGTAGATTCTGAGATGCTACTATGCCTTATTGAATTACATTCCTTTTATACTTGTTCAAATTTTATGTAAAGGTGATTTGGAAGTGGTGCCATGAGTTTTCTTATGCTAAGAAAGTTTTGTATGTGATCTTATATTGTGAGATTTTATGAGTTGCCATATGTTCTAAAGGCTTATGGGTTGCTTGATTTTGAGAAATTTAACCCTTGTCTTCATTTTTATGATTTTATTTCAATGGTTTTGGTGGAAGTGCAATAAATGATTTCATATGTCTTTATGTGTAGCATCTAAAATCATCTCTTTTATACTCTAGTTATTTGTGGTTATGAATAGTTTTGTAGAGATGCATGTTGCATTGAAGGGTCTTTTTGCATGAGTAGAAGTACTTCTTTGAAATGTTGGGAGGGTTTTGTGAACTTGCTTTTTGTTAGAAGAAGTCTTGTTTTACTTATATTGAGATGATTTATCGGTAGCTTTAGATTGGTTTTGTTTTGAAAGGGTTTATGCGACGAGTTTCATGAATGCTTTACAATGAGAGGTTTTTCTAAAACTTTCTTGTTGGAAAGCTTCATGGATTTCTACCCCTCTAAATAAAATGAAAAGCACTTGGTTGTTTTGGTAGGATTTTGTGTCAAAAGAGGGGATTTTGGTAGATGATTTTTGTAGAGTTTTGTGGCAAAACAAAAAGAAAAGAAAGAAGAGATTTTGATAAATAATTTGTGTAGAATTTCATGTAGCTTTTCGTCCCAGCAAAACCAAAGAAAATTTCATAAGTTAGATTGGGATTTAATAGGTTTTGTAGAGTAGAGTTATATTTGTAAGTTCTTTAGATCTCTCTTTTTGTGATGAAATGATATATCTTGTCTAAATTGTGTCTCTTTCATTAATGTTTGCTTCTAGATATGGAGTTGGAAGAATGTGGTAGATATAGAGTTTGGAAGAATGTGGTGGGTAGAAAGAGGTGATGTTGTAGGTCTAGTTTGTTTTCTTTTTGGAACTTGAGCTTCCCTTGTTTGCTTTGAGTTTTGTAGGGAATATGTTGGGTAATCGAGTTAGGTTTGTATCAAGTGCCTCATTTGGGTTGTGGGAACAACAAAGGGCATTGTTAATGTTGCTTTAGAGTACACTTGACGTCAAAGAAGTGTGCCCAATAACAACAATGCCTACATCCCTTTTGTATTTGATTTTCGTTCTTTTTCTTTTCATTGCATCTAGTTGTCTTTTACTTTGCTTTTAGTCTTTTGCCGCTTCTTTATTTATGCTTTGACATTCGATATATGTATGAAAGTCCTAAGGGTTAGAAAACAAAACTCCTTTTGATCCTACAACTTTAGTGACATCTAAGGACAAAAATTAAGGACCGGGTCTTAGATAAATTAAACTTCATTAGGATAATTAAGGACATAAAAAATGAAAACTTAGTGACACGCTTTCCTAGGTTTAGTTTTCTTCAATCCATTAATAGTTAACCAACGAATCCACCCTAATTCAATCCTTTAAAATGTACTAAAACACTTAATTTTTATTCTAACCATAATTAATATTCTATAATCTCTAAAATGCAGAATCTAAATAATATTTAACTAATATAATAATAAACTCCTAACCAATTTAAAGTTTAAAAGAAGTAGATTTTAATTAAGAGATCAAATCTAAAACTAAAATCCATTAGGATAAAAGACTCATAAAATATCAAACCTTAGATTAACATTTAAAATCAATCAATAAGTTTGATTAATAAATTGTTCAATCTATCTTTCTTTTCTAATTTATAACCAACTTAATAATTCAACAAAAATTGGTTATCACTGGGTAACCCAGGCCTACGAGGCTATTAAGTTAGCCCCAATGAGGGTGAAATAAACCTCACGGCCTCGGTGTGAAACAAAGATGGTAATCGATCAAATCCTAAAAAAAAAATCTCTAAAATCAATATTAAAACACTAAGATTTAAACTTCAATTTAAATCTCTCTCGTGCCTTTTAACAAATCAAAATGCAAACAATTTTAACTAATCATCCTACATAGGACCTATCCAAAACTACACAGCCTACACACACATTAGACTGGTTTGTTAGGACATGACTTTTAGCCCTAGGTTAGGCCGATATTTTCTTCTGTTGTTCAGTGTTTACTACATGTACATGTTTTATAAATACAATTCTTAAATTTCATGTCAGTTACATTTTTATTTACCTGCATTTTTTTCTGAATGGCATCTACGCTCATTTGTATATTACTCTTTTATCTTATCTTGCGAGGTACATCGGAGCTTAATGATCAGGAGCTAAATGGGATCATTTGCTTAGAAGCTTTTAAGTGGCAGCGCCACAATCTGGGATCATTTGCTCATAAGCTTGTAAGTGGCAGCGCCACAGTCAGGTATGATTTCTGCAACATGTAAAGTAAATTTTTAATTACATATCAAACTGCTACACAACACACACGACTTGTTAATAGGTATTCTAACATGTTTAGGTAGTTGGCCATAGGTTAGTTCACTAACGAAGCTTTGGCCCTATAGGTCAAAGCTTGCCCCCCTTCTGTGAGCCCTAGAGACCATTAGGGTCATTTAGGCCTGTAGAGTAGGCCACTTATTGTGCCATTGGCATCATTGTTTTCCCACACGAAGTGGGCATCATTGTTTTTCTGCTAGGATTTTGGCCTTTTTTTCGATTTTGGGTTTGATACCCCCCACCTTCTATGAGCCTTAGAGATCATTAGGGTTATTTAGGCCTGTAGAGTAGGCCACCTATTTGTGCCATTAGGCATCGTTGTTTTCCCACACAAAGTGGGCATCGCTAGGATGGTTTTCTGTGCGGGTGTCTTTCCTGAAAGATACCCTTAGTGTGTTTATTTATTTTTTCTGTACTATGGATGCATGCATACGTTCTTACACACTTTTCTCCGCAATGCACTTTATTTACATGCATGCATTACATTAGTGGATCTAAGGACATTTGTTTCATGCATCATATGACGCTAGGTATATTCGTTTGCATATTGTAGAGTCCATGATTTAAACTTTTTTTAACATAAATCCTTGATTCTTTAGGATAGAGTCTTCCTATCTTACATACATATAGGACAATTGGTTGTGCTTAGGATTTTAGCTGGCTTCCCTTTTCAAGCAGGAATATAAGTTCAGACTGTATTAGTTAGGTTGTAGATGTTAGTATTGTGTGTACAACACTACATCTTTTATAGATTTAGGGTCTAAAGGTGAGTGGTACGAGTGTGCCTTTATACGCCTTATTGGTGGATAAGCTCTCCATTCTTTCAGAAGCTATAAATTCTACCCATCCGCGTCACATAGATGACGTCACCTCCCTCTTTCTCTCGTGCTTGCTTGAGATGCGTTGCCTCTTTTCTTTTTCTCCAGTTTTCTCTTCCTCAGACCGACCGAATAATGACTGAACCACGTATGGACTTTCCCCTTTGATTAGGAGAGTCTAGAATTTTTCCTTTGCACTAAACCCATTAGAAAAGATAATCTAACGTCCTTAATCGAGAGTCTTCTTAGACCGAGGTCTAAGATGTAATTAACTATAGGGGCTTGCGCCCGTAGGAAACCGATCCCCACAATCAAATAAACCTCATTCGAGCCGACGTATCGAATGGGAAAAATCTCGTGAACTTTTGGGTTATGTATATTATTATCTATCGATGTTGGTATGTAAAGACCATGTTTCCTCCCAGGTTCGTCCGGACAAAGTTCGATCGTCCGGGACGATCGGTACAGGTTGTGCAGGAAAACAGTTCTGGCTGTATGGTTCGTCTGGACGAAATTCTTACCGAGGGCAAGTCGTACGGGACGATAAATAATTTCGTCTGGACGAAATTCGTCCAAAGCCTAAATCGCCCGGGATGAAGTGGCGATCGTCCAGTACGATCAGTCTTGATATATATGGAAATGAGATATTTTTTGAAAGAACAGTACGTCTATGAGAGAGAAAAACAAAGGAAAAAGAGGAAAAGTGGATTTTTGGGCGACTTCTGTCCGTTTTCGTCCGTCGCCGTAGTTGGGAAGGTTGACCGACTCGAGGTAAGGCACATTTCGCCTTTCTCAATTTTCAGAAACGAGGATTTTGACGACTTTTCTGTTTCGAATTTTGTTTCCGTTAGCGAATTTCTGGTATTATTTTCTTCTGACAAAGGTTTTACCGCGTAACTTTTGGTATGTCTCTGAGATGATAATTGTGCACGTTTTGAGTATTTTCTGGAAGATTTTTACCGGGTATTTTAAATTCTGCGGTGTTTTAATTGAACTGCAAATTATCAGGATGTTGAAAAATGTTTTGTCAGTACAATGAAAGTCTTACAATGTTGTTGTGAATGTTCTGTGGTAATTTGGTAAATTTCTGAATCTGTGAATTTTGTGTAAATTCCGTATACTGCCGTTATGCCGCTGAAATTCTGTACGAATTCTGATTTTTCTGAATTGATTTCTTGAATGAATTGAAGTGTTTGTGTGCTATCAAAAGGGAGTTATAAGGGGCCAGGATCCTTTGAGATTCTGTAAGCGTCAGGGAAAGTTGATATGAGCTCTGAAATCTGAAAATAAGTTCGGTTCCGAAATTCCGCGAATATCTGTTATGTTCTGGTGCTATAAGCACAAAGGGAGACATAAGGGGCCAGAATCCGTCGAGATTCTGTAAGTGTCAGGGAAGGGAGGCATAAGGGGTCAGAAACTGTACGATTTTGTAAGGGTCTGGGAATTTGAAATCTGATATGTGATATGTTATCTGAAATATGATGTTGATATCTGATAAGCTGTGCTATGACTTATCTGATCTATTTTATCTGATACGAAAGTGATTTTATCTGAATTGTGATTTCTGTACGATTCTGTCTGCTCTGTGACTTGAAAGCTTTATGATATCTGTTCTAAACTCCGATTCGACATGAGTTCAGTTTTCTGTATTAGTTGTTGATTTATGATTGAACAAGTATCTGTTCTATGATTTTCGTACAGCTATTTCTGATGTGAATTTCTGATGATTTGGATTGGTGAGTGATGTCTTGCTGAGCTGTTAGCTCATCCTTATTTTCTACGTGATTTTCAGGTTCTGAGAAAGGGAAGGAGGTCTTGGACTAAACGTTCTAAGTCTGATCTGTGATTAGGTATTTTGTACTTTTGATTTTTGTACAGTCATGGCTTATCTGTTATGTTATGTTCTGTTCTTTCTGTCTGTAAGTCATGTACTGTATCTGTATATGATTATTTTGACGAAAAAAAATATAGATGAATTACTCTGCATTTGGATGATTATAGTAGCTCTGTGTTTTTCTAACTATGTAATATTTGGAAGAAAGTTCTGAAGTAAATTTCAAAACTAGATCCTGGATTTTCGAAGGTTGTGTCGCGGCCTGATGCGAGCGGGATTCGTCCCGGTCGGGTTGGGTCGTGACAAACTTTAGTGGTATCAGAGCATTGGTTTTGGAATTTGGATTGTAAGACAGAGCTATAGGAATTGATCTGTGAGTCTGTTGGGTTAGTTCTGGTTTGTTTGGATTTTTATTGTGTTGCTTTTGTGCTTAGTTTTCTGTGTGATCATGGATCCGCTAGACCCTGATATGACAGATGGGCAGAGAGCTAGTCAGGCAGCTCCAGTGGGCAGTACTATCCCAGTGGTTGGTTCTGATACACTTTCTCAGTTTGCTACATTGATTGCTCAGATGATGAGCGAGACTCAGAGTAGAGTCTCAACTGTTCGATCTGAGGATATAGATAAACATCTGCAGTTATTTCTGAGATTGAAACCTCCGAGGTTTGAGGGCACTGTTGACCCCAGAGCAGCTGAAGAATGGTTGAGAAGGTTAGAGAAGACTTTTGACGGCATGCAGTGTCCGCCGGACAGGAAGGTACCATTGGTAGTTTTTCTGTTGGATGGTGAGACTGAGCACTGGTGGACGGGCCAGCAGGAGGTGAAATTCCAAGGGAAGTTAAATTCGTTGATTACTTGGGAAGAATTTTCTGAAGAATTCCGATCGTGATTTGTACCTCCTTCTGCACGACAGCAGATGCAGGAGACTTTGCTGAGACTTGTTCAGGGGAGCAGGACTGTGATGCAGTATGAGGCTGAGTTTACTGCCTTAGCCCGGTATGCTCCGCAGTTGGTAAGTATTTCTGCTGAGAAGTGCTACAGATTTCTGAGGGGACTACGAGATAGTCTGAGGCAGCCCCTAGGTACCATTTCACATTTCTGATTTCTCTGAGCTTGTGGAGAGAGCTCGTTTGGTAGAGAATGATCTAATAGCTACTCAGCAGCGGTGGACTGCGAGTAGGAAGAGGTTCGGGGGTGATACTTCTAACAGTGGTTCCTCTGGCAAGAGGAGATTTGTTTCCGGAGACTCCAGGAGGAGTGGACAGTCGGGATCCACTATAGTTTCTGGTAGTGGAAGTACGACCAGTTCTGGATCTGTCAGTGGGGCACCTGTAAGCCAAACTTGTGGACGACGACATTTTGGCCAGTGCTTCAGGACGACTGGTCAGTGCTTTAAATGTGGTCAGCCAGGACATCGGATTGCAGAGTGTCCACAGGCTAGATTTGATAGACGATCTGAGTTTCGATCTGATAGTAGACCTGTTGGTTCAGCAGGATGACCGAGGACTATTCCTCCACGTACTGCGACTGAAGGATCCTCTGATAGAGGTGGTGGGTCGAGTTCTTTGGCACGGAGATCACCTACTGGTAGTTAGCGGGAGTCTAGTGGTTCAGTAGCTCCAGCTCCAGTTCAGCCACGAGTATACAGTTTGAGTCAATAGGAAGCTCGAGATGCTCCGGATGTGGTGACAGGTACGATTTATATTTCTGAACATCCATGTCGTGTTTTGTTTGATTCTGGAGCGAGTCATTCCTTTATTTCCGAGCGTTGCTTCGACGTTTTGCATTTGGATTCTGTGACTTTACCGGTTTCGCTTTTCATTATTTTGCCGGCTGGAAACAATTTGATCGCCCGGAAGTTTTGCTTTTGTGATATTGATATTTCTGACAAGAAGTGGAAGTCAAGTTTGATTTTGTTACCGATTTTTTCTTACGACGTGATTTTGGGTATGGATTGGTTGAGTCTGTATGAGGCTCAGATTGAATGTTTGAAGAAGCAAGTGAGCTTCCTTTTGAATGGTGAGAGATGTGTATTTCAAGGGTTAAGAGGAGTTTTATCCTGTCTGATTTCTGTGTTGGAAGTCAGAAGATTATGGAAGAAGGGTTGCCCGGTATTTTTGGCTTATGTACGGGATATGAACATAAATGTGGGTTTTATTTCTGATATACTGATTGTATGGGAGTTTTCTGATGTATTTCCTGAAGAGTTGATTGGTTTGCCTCCGGATAGAGACGTTGAGTTCTGTATTGATATTTTTTCGGGTACAGCTCCGATATCGAAAGCTCCGTACAGGATGGCACTGAAAGAACTTTCTGAGTTGAAAGTTCAGCTCCAGGAGTTGATGGATAGAGGATTTGTTTGTTCTAGTGTTTCTCCTTGGGGAGCACCCGTACTATTTGTGAAGAAGAATGACGGAACACTCCGTATGTGTGTTGATTACAGAGATTTGAATAAAGTCACAATCAAGAACAAATATCCGTTACCACGGATTGATGACTTGTTTGATCAGCTTTCTAGTTCTTCTGTATTTTCAAATATTGATTTGAGATCTGGATACTATCAGGTGAAGATGAAGGAAGCTGATGTGTTGAAGACAACTTTCAGTACTCGGTACGGGCACTACGAGTTTTTGGTTATGCCTTTTGGGGTAACCAATGCACCAGCTGTTTTCATGGATCTGATGAACAGAGTGTTTAAGGAGTATCTGGATCAGTTTGTGATCGTCTTCATCGACGATATTCTGATGTATTATGCTTTTGAGGAAGATCATGCCATACATTTGAGCATTGTGTTGGAGACTTTGAGGCAGCATCAGTTGTATGCTAAGTTTTCCAAGTGTGAATTCTGGCTGAAGAGCATTTCTTTTCTGGGGCATGTGATGAGCGGTGAAGGTATCTCTGTTGATCCCCAGAAGATTCAAACTGTTGTTGATTGGCCAATGCCTACTACGGTATTTGAGGTACGTAGTTTCTTAGGCATTGCTGGATATTATAGGAAATTTGTGAAGGGAATTTCTCAGATTTCTACGCCTCTGAAGAGACTGACTCAGAAGTCAGTAGCTTTTGTTTGGACACCGGAATGTGAAGCCAGTTTTCAGAGGTTGAAGGATTGTTTGACATCTGCTCCTATGTTAGCACTTCCGTCAGGGTACGGAAGGATTTCAGGTATTCAGTGATGCTTCACTGAAAGGTTTGGGCTGTGTTCTGATGCAGCATGGTAGGGTAATAGCCTATGCTTCGAGACAATTGAAACCACATGAAAAGAATTACCCGACCCATGATTTGGAATTAGCTGCAGTTATTTTTGCTTTGAAGATTTGGCGTCATTATTTGTATGGCGTCAAATGTGAGATCTTCACGGACCATAAGAGCTTGAAGTACATATTCACTCAGAAGGATCTGAATTTGAGGCAAAGAAGATGGCTTGAGTTGATCAAGGACTACGACCTGACGATTCAATATCAGTCTGGTAAGGCTAGTGTGGTAGCAGACGCTTTGAGCAGGAAGTCTTCTGGAATATCAGGTATTCAGCTTACTTCTGATGTGTATTTGATACGAGATATGGAGAGGTTACAGTTGGAGGTGATTTCCTCTACTGGTTTGGATTCTGTTATTTTGACTCAGATAAATATTCAATCTTCTCTGGAAGAAAGGATTCATGAAGCTCAGAAGTCAGATCATGACTATTTGAAGTTGATTGCTCAGATTGAATCTGGTAAGAAACCTGAACTACGAGTTTCTGATTCTGGTGTTATTTTCTGCAAGAATAGACTGTGGATTCCTGTATTTGGCAATGTTTAAAATTGCATATTCGGGTATTGAGGCGTTTTTCATTCGTGAGGCGAGGCGTAGGCCTCAAGGCGTTTTGAGGCGTAAGCCTCAAAATCAAAAGATTGCGTAAACATAAAATGATAATTTTTTTATATACTAATGAATGAATAATATAAAACATAAAAAGTATAAGATATGAAGTGAAATCAAAATATCCCAATAATAAGACAACATGAAATATATTTCAACTCAAAATTCTATCTTTCCCAAATCTCAGTATTATTTTCATTAAAATATAATTTCAATTTCCAAAAATAAATAGCAATGGCATATCACATAAGAACTCATAAGTCATCAGCACTGTCATTACTAAGGGGTTCTTCATTTGAATCATCATTATGATGAACTGTCTCTCCCCTTCCTCTCCTATAGAGTCCAATGTCGGGCATTTACTTCAAGATTTATGTAAATTTTAATATATATAGCGTGAGGCGTAAGCCTCATGCCAGTGAGGCGAGACAGGCCTCAACCAAGTTGAGGCGCAAGCCTCATAAAAAAAACTCGAGGCGTAAGCATCGAGGCGTTTTTTACTGGAATTGCGCAAAGGCGGGCCTCAAGACGAGCCTCATATTGCGCAATTTTAAACCATGGTATTTGGAGATTTGAGGAAAGAGATTCTGTACGAATCTCATCATTCAGGCTATATGATACATCCGGGAAGTGGTAAGATGTACAGAGATATGAAGAGTTTGTTCTGGTGGCCTGAAATGAAAAAGGATGTAGCAGATTTTGTTGCGAAATGCGAAGCCTGTCAGTTAGTGAAGGCAGAGCATCAGCGACCAGGAGGTCTTTTGCAGTCGTTGCCTATCCCTGAGTGGAAGTGGGAGGAGGTAACGATGGACTTTGCTATGGGTTTCCCTCGATCTAGGCAAGGGCATAATGTCATCTGGGTGATTGTGGATCGATTGACGAAGTCTGCACACTTTCTTCCGATCAGGCAGACAGATCCGGTGGATAAGTTGGCACATGTATATGTGAAGGAAATTGTCAGATACCTGACGACCGTTTGAAATCCTTGAAAGGATTGGTAAGTCTGCTAACAGACTGTTACTATCTAATCAGATGTCTGATGTTCATAATATTTTTCACGTGTCTACTTTGAGAAAGTGGATATCTGATTCTGGAAAGAAATTGTCTGCTGATGAAGTGGAGATTCAGGAGAGTCTGAAGTATGAAGAAGAACCTGAGTTGATTTTGGCTTATGATGTTCGTAAGTTAAGAAGTAAACAAATTCCTATGGTTAAAGTTCAATGGAAGCACCGAATAGCACAAGAAGCGACTTGGGAGGAGTCAGACATGAGGCAAGCTTATCCGTATCTTTTCTGACTGAGTTTTGGTTTGGCAATGTCGATGAAGATATTTTTCTGAAGTTGGGGAGATTGTAAAGACCATGTTTCCTCCCAGGTTCGTCCGGACAAAGTTCGATCGTCCGGGACGATCGGTACAGGTTATGCAGGAAAACAGTTCTGGCTGTATGGTTCGTCTGGACGAAAATCTTACCGAGGGCAAGTCGTACGGGACGATAATTAATTTCGTCTGGACGAAATCCGTCCAGAGCCCAAATCGTCCGTGGCGATAATTAATTTCGTCTGGACGAAATTTGTCCAGAGCCTAAATCGTCCGGGACGAAGTTGCGATCGTCCGGTACGATCAGTCTTGATATATATGGAAATAAGATATTTTTGGAAAGAACAGTACGTCCAGGAGAGAGAAAAACGAAGGAAAAAGAGGAAAATTAGATTTTTGGGCGACTTCTGTCCGTTTACGTCCGTCGCCGTAATTGGGAAGGTTTACCTACTCGAGGTAAGGCACATTCCGCCTTTCTCAATTTTCAGAAACGAGGATTTTGACGACTTTTCTGTTCCGAATTTTATTTCCGTTAGCAAATTTCTGGTATTATTTTCTTCTGACAAATGTTTTACCGCGTAACTTTTGGTATGTCTCTGAGATGATAATTGTGCACGTTTTGAGTATTTTCTGGAAGATTTTTACCCGATATTTTGAATTCTGCGGTGTTTTAATTGAACTGCAAATTATTAGGATGTTGAAAAATATTTTGTCAGTACAATGAAAGTCTTACAATGTTGTTGTGAATGCTCTGTGGTAATTTGGTAAATTTCTGAATCTGTGAATTTTGTGTAAATTCCGTATATTGCCGTTATGCCGCTGAAATTTCGTACGAATTCTGATTTTTCTGAATTGATTCCTTGAATGAATTGAAGTATTTGTGTGCTATCAAAAGGGAGTTATAAGGGGCCAGGATCTTTTGAGATTCTGTAAGCGTCAGGAAAAGTTGATATGAGCTCTGAAATCTGAAAATAAGTTCGGTTCCGAAATTCCGCGAATATCTGTTATGTTCTGGTGCTATAAGCACAAAGGGAGACATAAGGGGTCAGAATCCGTCGAGATTTTGTAAGTGTCAGGAAAGGGAGGCATAAGGGGTCAGAATCCGTACGATTTTGTAAGGGTCTGGGAATTTGAAATCTGACATGTGATATGTTATCTGAAATATGATGTTGATATCTGATAAGCTGTGCTATGACTTATCTGATCTATTTTATCTGATATGAAAGTGATTTTATCTGAATTGTGATTTCTGTACGATTCTGGTTATTCCGTACGATTCTGTCTGCTCTGTGACTTGAAAGCTTTATGATATCTGTTCTGAACTCCGATTCGTATTAGTTGTTGATTTAAGATTGAACAAGTATCTGTTCTATGATTTTCGTACAGCTATTTCTGATGTGAATTTCTGATGATTTCTATTGGTGAGTGATGTCTTGTTGAGCTGTTAGCTCATCCTTATTTTCTATGTGGTTTTCAGGTTCTGGGAAAGGGAAGGAGGTCTTGGACTAGACGTTCTGAGTCTGATCTGTGATTAGGTATTTTATACTTTTGATTTTTGTACAATCATGACTTATCTGTTCTGTTCTGTTCTTTCTGTCTGTAAACCATGTACTATATCTGTATATGATTATTTTGACGAAAGAAAAGATAGATGAATTACTCAGCATTTGGATGATTATAGTAGCTCTGTGTTTTTCTGACTATGTAATATTTGGAAGAAAGTTCTGAAGCAAATTCCAAAACTAGATCCTGGATTTTCGAAGGTTGTGTCGCGGCCCGATGCGAGCGGGATTTGTCCCGGTCGGATTGGGTCGTGACATGGTAAGTGAAAGCCGCTATCATCCATCGCTAATCGTATGCATAACTCCATCTGCTCTTCCATCGGCCTGCTTGTGCCGGGTTTAAAGGCCTACGATCATTTTGTCCTACGGGATAGTGTGATCGAACCCTTTGCATTCGAACCACACGAGCAGAAACCTTTCGGAGACCCACAGTATATATTGATGTTTTAAATTATAGAATCTATTGTATTGTTTATTATTGATAAATGATATTAGATAGCTCTGGTTATTATTTATTAAAAGATTAAAAGAATAATTTTTCTAATTTAGATTATGGGGCATTACAATTGGTATCAGAGCATAGTTGTTGAAAGAATTGATTGTTGCCAGAGCTGTAAGATTTAATTGAGAGTTAATAGATATGGTAGATTAAGGTGCATTAGTTTGCATGCATAATTGAAAGACATGTCATAGAACCAACTACATGACTGTATAGTTTTTGATGAGTTTTAATTTGATTTGAGTTTTAATTGGACTAATTTGGTTTATCGATTTTATTCTCGAATCCTTAAGGGAGATGTCGAGGATGACATTTTCTTAAGGTGGTAGATTGTATAACCCGTATTTTGACTTTGCCAATTTTTTTCTTCAGTTATTATAACTCCAAATCGCAAATCTTTTTCACCACAGTATTTTGATTGTGTAGATCCTGAATAGTATTAAAGGCGTGCTTCCTATTCTAACAATAAAAGAAAATAATTTCAATGATATGTAATTCATCAGAAACCATTAACATGAGATCAAATTATTAAAGACGTGCTTCCTATTATAACAATAAAAGCAAAAAAAATTCAATGCATATTTTAAGCATATATAAACCATGTTGAAAAGGACATAGATAACAAAACTTTGGTTCTCCTTGTAAATAATATCAAGTATGGACTTATAAATGATGAAGATATTCATGCTTGTAGTTGGCATTCTGATATTTGATAAGGTGGACAATGAATACTTCATATTTGAGCTCCAATAAATTCATTTATAAATGTTGTTTTGATGTTGATTTCCATTCGATTGTTCTGAATTCATGATCCAAACAAGTTATAGGAAATAGAAATAAATATAGTCAATCAAGTTCAACTAGTGGTCAAGCAAAAGATCATGTCAAAATTATAATATCTCAAAATTTATAACTTCAACAAAGCAATAAAAATCTCTATAAGATCATTTAAAGTTGTGAAATTAGAATGGCAATGAGTATATAGATTCTCATCCTACTCCCACTAGCATAACTAGTAATAGAGAGAGAAGGGCATCAAATATCATATGACACTCAAAGTTGTCCTTATTTTAATCATTATTTTCATTCTTCTTTCATTGCCATTTTATTAAGTTCATCGAGCTAATTTTTGTGATATTCTCTTTGTAAACCTTCATATTAAAAGTAATAAAATATCAAATACAATAGATACTTAAAAAAGAGAAGTCGCAAAATTTAAAAGAATCATAAGAGAAAAAATTGCATCTTAACAATAAACAAGAAGTATGAAATTAAATTGATAAGTGAAATGAGTAGTCTCCAAACAAGTCTCAACAATAAGACCAATATTAATGATATTTTTAAATCATCAAACTTTTATAAAATCAATGTCCATATGTTAGAAACCTATTAGGATTAGCATTCGTGACATACAAGTATATATATATATATATATACACTTTTAAGCAATCCTACTTTTTCATTTGTTTGCTTCTTCTTTAGCCAATACAAGCCAAATAAATATTAATAAATGATAAAGCTTTTGATACGTGTGAGCTAATTTGATTGATCATGTATGTATTAATTATTAAAAGAAATATTATCATTTTATTATGAATCATTAAACCCAATTTTTACTATAAAAAAGATTTTATGCTAATGAATATTTTCAAGTTCAATGATTTATTCAAAATGTTCAAAATTATAGCATTATTAATTACTATACATGACTTGAAGCTACATAATCAATGCACATCATTTGAAAAAAAGTTCTAAGAAATCTCAATCTAGTACCAAAGTTGTTGGGCGAAGTATTTTCCACATCATGCTTTGGATATTTACCAAATAAGATAAATATTCTTAGCAATTAGTCTACCAATTAATGTCATTAAAACATTAACATATAAATCATTTTACTTTCGCCAAAGAAAGTACGACCTAACTGATTAGAATTGCTAAATCTCAATTATTTCTCTCAGTAAAAAATAACATAAAAATAATGAATGACCCAACACATTTCAAATATCACATCGAACACATATAGGGGCAACATGATTACTACCTCAAGCTCCTGTGAGCAAAACTAGAGTTTAATTTATCTAGATTGTCTCAAAAGCATTCACACTTGATTTAAAAAAAAAAGAGAAAGAGGATAAGGGAGGAAAATAGAAGGAAAAAACCTAGGAAAGTGAGATTATGGTTGATTTATAAAGAATGTGGAAAGGAATATAACAGGCTTTCTTAAAAGCATAAATTTTAAAAGTTGAGATTAGGTTAATTAATTTCAATTATGGATGCTTGATGTTATAACAATAGGGCATTAAAAAGATCGAAGAGGTATGCAAGGCATTGTTGTGTTGGAGGATTTGAGCAACTACTAGGGGGTTGTTTGGATGCAAGTTTTAAGCTAAATCAGGCCAAACGCCCAAAAATACTAAGTTAAAGTTCATGGTAAATGTAATCTTCACTTCATGGTGTTTTCCATCTTTTTTCAATAAATTAGGATTTATTAAATCCTAGAGTTCAGCGGATTATAGGATTTATGAATACGCGAGAAAGGTGTAGCAAGTACCTATTCTTCAGTATGCAAAAGCAAATTAGACAAATACAAAGATGAGAAAGGAATAAAACAACAGCAAATATTTCAATTCCATTGAATAATAACATTCTAGTAAGTTTTTCTCGTAAAAACACATAAAACAAGTAAAAATAAAAAAACCAAGTCATACACATCAGAAATGTCAAGCGAGCATAAACAAACCCGCAAGTGTGATGGCTAAAATGTAACAAAAAATACGTGGAGGGTGTAGAAAGAAAGAGAGCTTCTCTGATATATGGAGTGTAACTAGAAGAGAGATGAAGGGGAAAAAAAGGAGAATAGATGAAAAGAGGAGTGGGATAGAATTAGAATTGGAGAGTATGACAAAAAAAACAAAGGAGATACAGGGATGTTGAGAACGGGAGGCTGGACCGCTCAAAAATAAGCATAACAGACTTTCTTTAGAAACATTAATTAGGAAATTTGATCTTATAACAACAATGCATGCAAATGTCGAAGTAGTATGCGAGGCACTGTCGTGTTGAAGAACTTGCACAAATGCGAAGGCTTTCTAACCCTTCCGATACCACAAGATGCATAATATAAATTAAAAGCATGAGAATAAATAGTAGATGGATGGAAAAGCCACTGTCCGCTTGGTAAAATTATTAACCACGGTAAGCAAAGAATTGCATCATGGCATTCAGCCCTTAAATTGGCCTAAAAATAGAGACCATTTTTTCACATAAGAGAAAATCCACAAATTAACCTCAATAAAATATAAAATCCACAAACATCATTACATCATTAATAAAAGATCCACAAACAAACATCAATAATTAAAGTACATATCCATGCATATTATAAAAAAAAGACTTCCCACATTAATTATTTGCATATCAAGTTGTGCTTCCCGTTGTGCTTCCCGTACTCAAGGATATGAGCTTCTAGCTCACATTTTGTCATGAATTGATTGCCACAATCCATGCAGGTAAATCTTAATTTTATGTGCAAAGTTTTATTATGCTCTTTGAGACCAGCCAGGGACCGAAAATGCTTGGCCTCGTCTTTCTTGCAGGGTTCGGGAGGAGGATTTGTTTGCCTCACCTGCAAACGGACAGTGGCTTTTCCAAGTAGAGAGAGAGAGAGAGAGAGAGAGAGAGAGAGAGAGAGAGAGAGAGAGAGAGCGAAGAGACACATCTACCTTCTTCCGCATCGAGGGCCGTTCGCGTGAGCAGGGAGAGTCTTCCACATCGAGGGCATATTGAGCTAGAAGAGTTTTCCGCATCAATAGCCAATCTCGCAACCGGGGAGAGTTCTACATCGAGCACCGATCTCGTGTGCGAGCTGAGAGACAGAGGAGAGAAGGGAGTCGGGACTTGGGAAGAAGATAAAAATTGAAAAATGAAAGTGAGATGACGAATTGAATGTTTCAATTGATTTATAGCGAATGCGGAAGGGACCCTAAGGGGCAGAAAAAATAAATTAGGAAAGTTGAGATACGATTATGATGATGGTAGTTACCGTTATGCATAATTTGATTCAATTTATTCTTCACAGTTAATTCTAAATTAAAAAGAAATATTTCTATTTATTTATGAGAGTATTCGCATACTCATTTAAGGAAATTTGATTTTGTGAAAAAAATGTCAAAATATTTTGACTAATTATGCATAAACAAAAAAAATTCAACAAATATTTTGGCATCTTTCATTCAGCTGTGGAGAGAAGAGAGTGAGAGACCGAAGAGAGAAAGAGAGGGGGCAGAGTATGATCAAAAATATTTTGGCACTTCTTACAAAAGTATTGAAATTCTTGAAGTTGAAATTCATGATGATAAACCTCATCATAAGCTATGTGAAATGGCATAAATTGAAATCCATTCTCAACACATATTCATGTCTAGCTGGATAGAAATGATTATCAAAGTTACTCCCTTTAGACTACTAATGCAGCTTTTGGACATCATCAGAGAAGCTTTGCCGCATCATATTATATTATTGGTAAAAATTAATGTCAGGGAAATTTGTGTAGTTATGCTAGAACATGAACCACATTGATATGCTTTCGACGATGAAGGCAAGAATGCAAATGTTAAATTTTATAGAGGGCGCAGGAATAAGTGAGGACGAGCGGCTTTGGATTGTCCTCTAATATACACCTGAATTTTTTAGCGGTTAGTTTTAGTATCAATTGCTCCACCAACCATTTGAGCACAAATTTAAGAAATAAATATGGTCCTCTCAAAAAAAAGGCTTAGAATCATTATGCAAGTCTTGGTAATATTTATAAATATAAAACTCCCTTCAAAGTAAATTTAAAAAATTTGAGACTTATTATTAAATTTCCTTTTTATCATATTTTTAAAAAGCTATTTAATTATTTTGATTTGATAAATTTAGAGATTACCTTACTTCTTTATTTATGTGAGTCATTTTCTTAGTAAATGTTAAAAAAGATAATAATATAATTGTTTCCTTATACTTGTTTTTTAAATAATTTTGAAAATAATATTTATGGAATATTTTGAATTTTTAAAATATTTTTTGTCGATTTGACACTCATTTGTATCATCATGGATATCGTATCATCCTTTGCTAACTACCATTTATTTTAGAACAATTTTATTCGACGAGTTAAAGTTGGGAATTAGTTGGTAGCTTTGATAAAAATGTGCTACTAATGAATTTGGATGCTCTTGTAATAGCTGCTACCATAGTAATCTAACATGCATATTCTTGAAATGTATTGAAGCGTAAAATGTGTATATGGCTACATTTGATCATACCAAATGTTTTTCTTTAGAAAATATATATATGATTATCAACATGCAACTTATATTTTATGTGTATTTATGGGATTGAAATGGAATAACCTAAAAGCATAAAAGTATCAACTAGAGGTGTAAACGGGTCGAGTCGAGTATTTGCCTAATTGAGCTAAGTTTGTTTAGCTCTTACTTAGCTAGTGCTCGAGCTCGATTCGTTAAGAAAAGTTTAGGCCTGAGCACAATTTAATAGTTGAGTTTGATTTTTTTTTTTTTTTGAGTTTGATTTCTTAGTTTTAAATTAAAATTATTTTTTAATATAGAACTAATTTAAAATTTTTAAATTATATTATATAATGATAATTTAAATTAATTATTATTTGTTATTATATTTTAATCTAGTCGAGCAGCTCAATGAGCTTTCAAGCCGAGCCAGGCTGAGCTCTAGCTCGAACTTGTGGCTCGATAAGCTCAACTCGCGAGCTCTTCAACTAGTCTAGCTCGAGCCCGCTCAGCTCAACGGCCCAACTCACTTACACCCCTATTTTTTATCCCCAATTTTTGTTTTCCTAAGCCATTAAGGATATGTAGGATTAGGCAATGTTCCTTGAAGCTATTTTGGCTGAAAAAGAACATCTCGACAAAAGATGTTTTTGTCTTCTTTAATGTTGGTTGTTGTCAAATGTAACTATATCTTTGTTTTGATTAAAAATATATATATGTTTAGTTTTGAAAATATATTAATTTTCTTTGGGAAATATTTAATTTTGAATTTTAAAATTGAACGCGTCATTATGAACAATATATCACCTCGGGAGATGATCATATCGTTCCCTAATGGATTCAAATTTCAGAATTTCAAATTTATCCGGATTATCGTAGTCAAACTCAAAGGGAGAATCACATTTGACCCCGGAGGATCAAAATGGAATTTAATCAATTGTTTGGCAACGCTAATTTGGATAAAAGATCATTAATTTCATAATCAAAATCACGATAGTAATTGATATATCAATCCGAGGAAAGAAATTATCAATCACTATTGATCGTTTGAAAATGATCGTTGAATTTAAATTTCTCAAAGAGAATTAATTAGAGTTTTTTGAAAAATTGGTTTTAAAAATTAGATCTGGGTTTCTAAATCTCCTACGAGCGCAAGCCCTCGTAGTTAATTACATTGTAGGAAATAGAAGTTTCCTACAAAAACTCTCGATTAAAATAGCGGTAGAAATTTCATTTAAGATTTTCAACGATTGATGTCAAAGGAGGTTAAGGTTTGGAATTTTCAATCGGGATTGGATCAAGGTTGAACACTTATTTCTAGAGTCAAAGGAAGAGGAGTAGGGAGTGTTTTGGGATTCTGGATCACTTCAGAAATACTCCATCCTATCCTAAGCATTGGGCTTAAATTTGATGGAAAGATATATTTAATTTAATGATCAATTTTATTAGAAAGTTGGGACTTATATTCTCGATCACCGGATCGGGAGAATGCCCAGGAAGTAAGGGTGAAGACTAACCTACCAAGTGGGTATGACGTCCCCGATCAAGATCCCATGGTTTTCCATCGTCCCGGGTTCGTCGGTATCCTTAGCTTACTTAGTCGAGTGCCGACCAGAGGATCCTTGTTAGCAACCATGGGTTACCTCATTCAAGGGAACCTCGTAAGCCAAGGGGCTGGGGATATAATCCTAGGCTGACAAACAGGAAGAGCACAGGTTTGTGGACAGTGAATCTATATCTATGTTATCTAACCTAGGATGCCACTCTCATTTTATATGCATATCAATCCATCTCAAAAACAGAAAGAAACACCGACCTAACCTAAAGCTACAGTCCGTGTCCTAATAGGTCAATCTAGGTGTGTGTAGCATGCTGTGTGGTTTAGATATATCCTAAATCGGGTAATTGGTTAGAGTTGTTTTAATGTTCTGGTTGGTTGAAAAGCTTAAGGGAAGATTTTGGTTAAAGTTTAAATCTTAATGATTCAAAATTGATTTTAAGATTGATTGTTGGTTTTAAAGTTAGATTGAAACTTTCTGGAAGGTTTTAAAGTTTAACTCTAATTAGATCAATTAATTGGTTTAATGATTAAAAAAATAATAATTTCTTAAAGTTTAAGGTGTCACTAGGTTCAAGTAGTTCGAGTCTCAAGTTAATATGAGATATATCCTAATTTCTAAAAAATTTTTAAGTTATCTAGAAATGTCCTTAATTATTGTCTTTAAAGATGTCACTATGTTTAATTGGTTTGAATCAATGTCACTAACCCTTTGGACATACCTATGAATGTAAAAAAGTTATGTCGATGGGTTTTGAATTTGTAAAAAGAATAAAGCGGATATTAACTAAATGCAGGAGTTATTGCAAGAATTTAAAGCTGGGAGAAATAGCTCAACGAGTAAATCTAGAAGCCTTATGCACTTCTAAGTTTCAAGAAAACTTACCTGGTCACCGGAGCTAGTCAACGGTGACTCCGGCCGTAGCACCCCGTTTGGAGGAAACGGGGCGACTGAAGCTCCTTGGCTCTATCTTCTATCAACTCCATCAGTACCTCGTGAAAAGGCGAATAGAGAAGAAAGTGTCAGAATATCATGTATGCGAATATAAAAACTGGTATGAATTAACATGTAAACGAATATGTGAAAATATGAATCAAATCAAGCCATTGAAGCAATTTCAAAGTATATGTATCCTTGCAAGAAATAATTTCGATGTATGTGACATCTCATAAGAATAACTTTAAAATATATACTTGTATGTAGAAAAAGTGGAATTTCAGCTCATATACTATCTTGCAAGGACAAATGACTATATGTAACTCATTTTTACAAGGATATATATATACAGTTATGTTCAATGTTAAAGAAATTTAGAATTTGCTTCACAACATTCAACCTCAAGTCAAATCAAACAACTTCAAAATATGTCAAATATCTATATCCTTATTTCATCAACTTAGAAAAATGAAAAAAAAAAAATAATTGGATGAATCATTTAGTATGCTGCTTTGCATTGCCTTACATTCGCCATTGGCACGAAACAACAGATCTTTAAGGGTAATGAAAATAGAAATATGTTTACAAGTAAAGATGGCTCCATATATGCTAACAAACATTGATGAAATACTGCTATGAGCAAATGAACCTTTTCTTTTATTAGAACAATGAGATCTCTATGAGCAGCCAATTCCTTCTTTGTGCTAAGGATTGCATCAATATTCAAAGAATCAAAATTGTAAGTGTCAACGAATTCACTTGATAAAAATCTTAAAAGATGCTTAACTTGTGTATAATCAACCAGAGGAAATTTTCATGAGTATATTATCTCATAAGAACAAGTTCAGCACATGACATCTAACAAAAGTGAATCGGCATGTATAAGCATTGGAAGAAGATTGATATTCACAAAGCCTCTTTTTTTTTTAACAACACTTATAGCTCTTCACCTTTATTGTGAGAATTTGAGTAAATAATAAAGATGGGAAAATATATGATTGTAATTCATTCATCTTGCATGTACATCTAGCATTCAAACATAAAGGGGTATATATATGTGAGATTTTCCAATTTAACTAAAACACTCTTTGAATACACATGATATTGGGGCATCACAATGAACGCATCATTTTCTAACAGTTAGGATTCATCAAATACACATAATCACCATTTGACAAAATATTTGCAATGAACATCAAACTCATTTAACTACTCCCATTTAACATTCACATTCGACACCTTACATAGCATAGCATCGTAACATGTAAAGAAAGTAATTAGATAAACTCATAGATCTCATCTAAATGTCATATATATATATATACATAACCAACATCATTCTCCACTACTAATGAAAGTTTCTCATTAGGACTTATTGAAAAAATATAAGAATATGTTTAGTGAACCAAACAATTATATATGTAAATGATGACTAGTAATCTTTAAAGAAGAAAGGCCCACCACTCCTTTCATAAAAAAAAATGTATGTTGTATTCTTTCAGATTTTTTTTTGAAAGTAAAATGAAAGGAAGGCAAGAGAGCTCTACTAACTCATTAAATCTCGATTTCCAAGGATATTTCTAAAAAGCCAAATCAATCAAAATGAAGTTCTCATCAATGTAAGAGAAATCTTGTGCTTGCTCAAATAAATTCTTGTTCATGCAAATAGTACTGATCAATCTCCTCCAAAACACACCAGGCATTCTAATTCTTCAATAAGGAAGGGATCACATAATGACTCAACTCCATATATTTGTTTCGACAAGGTACTCTTTGAAATTACATCGAAATCATTTGCTAAAGAATAAAATTCCTATTCCTTGCCTACATTTTCATTTTTTTATCCAAAAATGGGAAACAATCAATGCTACAGGTTAAGGAAAAGTGAAAATACAGCCATCAATTTCATAGACCATCATTAATGAATTCATATCAAGGCAATAAAAAGATCATGCAAATGGTTATTCAACTCATGATCGCACACCTCCAACATGTATTTCCATATATATAAGAGAATCAAATATTATCTTCAACATCTTTACAACTTGATACAATGATCTCATCATAAGATCCTTACATAAACAATAAACTTTAACGGTTTGTAGTCAAGAGAATATTGAACAATTATAAAGTCAATTTGGAAATACCAATAAAAAGAATTTATAGATAAATAAGCTTGAACTACTCATCAAGAATTGTGTCAATTTCATATGAGGGATACTTTCACTTGTCAAATAAATATACCACGAGGGACCAATGCTTATATAAGTTCCCAAAGGGACGATCATGAACTTCCCCTTTTTTTTTAAGAAATCTGAAACCCGAACCATCGAATGTTGAATCTTCACAAAAAAGGAATAAGAGAATCTCATTTTACCTTTGAGCATTTACCTTATGAAAATCTGTATTAAATCCTCTCAAAACAGTAAAAAAAAAGTTGCTTAAACTAAAAGTATTCTCATGTTAATATATATATATATATATATATATATGTACATGTTTATCAACTTTTAAGAGGACTCAAGCAAACTTTTAAGAGGACTCAAGCAAACTTTTCTCATAAGAATTTATTTTTAAGAATAAATAAATCTGTACGTGTAATTGTATAAATCAATAATCCAAAGAAATCGAACAAAACTTCATTGTTTAAAATTGAAATATTACAGCCATCCCTACCACCATGAGCATTCAAATCTATAAACCAACTCAACGTGCTTCTTTATTCAGATTTTAAGAAGGAAACAAATTCTTGAAAGGGAAATTTGTACACACAAAAGTGCAGTCACGTTGGAGTAAAGAAAAACATATGATTTTTTTTTACAAATTAAATAAAGAGAACATCAAGAAGAAAATGTCTAAGTCTCTTCTATCTCTTTTCATAAAACCTCATGAAGGCTCATTTCAAATCTCAGTTAAACATAAAGCATCAACTCATTGACGATCTCCAGTCGTTTGGATTCAAACAGAGTAAAAGCAAAGAACTAGCAAGAAAGAGAAGAATAAATTACCGTAATAAGTTACGCCAAAAGCTTCTTGTCGCTCGCCTCTTCCTCTTGCTTGGACGGGTGGAAAGAAGGGAGGAGGTGGCTACTGCTCGCCTCCGATGAGACTACCCCCTAGAACAGCGACTCATTCGAAGAAGGCTTGACCAGGACATTCTCTGGCACACTCAAGAGTGCCTCTCTTCCATTGATCATCAACGCCCTGCCTTTTATGAATGCCTTAGTGGCCTGGTTCATGGAATGCTTCCATAGTTCCCAAAATCTCAAGTGCCGGACTCTCATAATCCCATTTTGGAAGGCTGGAATTCTACAGCCAAGGGGCGGCTACCTATCAGAATGGAGGCGTGGAGTGCATCTCTTGCTAGGGCTTGGAGTTGTTTGGGTGAAATTGAGAGCTCTTTGTATACGGCTAGGGCTAAAATAAAAGATTCGTGGAATCCCCCAGCCAGCACTCCTCTTGGCCGGCCCTAAAAGCTCTTCTTTAAAAAAAAAAAATCTGAAAATAAAAAGCCCCATCTAGCCCTTTAAAAATTAATCACATGGTTGATATCAAATGCCAGATTTTGAGAGGTTAAAGGGATGAAATTTATTTGAGTCTTGAGGGATAATGCGCGCGACCCGAAGTCCGGTGACCGTCGACGGCGAAGTTCGGTGACCGTCGGCGATGTCTAACCACGGCGAGCGACGAACGGCGACGGAGGGCGACGGGCGAAGCAGTCGAAGTGAGAGAATGTAAGGAAACAAATGACGGCCAGACGGGTTCGGGTTCGCGAAATAGGGCTTTTACCGGCGGACGTTCCGCCGGTAATGGCATTAGTGACGTCGGTATAATTTCCGACGTCTTATCCGCCGGTTATATTTCGTTGAGTTTAAATACGCCGGCGCAATTTCCGCCGGTAACATACGCCGTAATAGTTCCGCCGTAACGTTCGACGGAAATGGTTCAGACGTCCCAATAGCGTCGAACGTTCCGGCCGAAAATGCGTCGGTAACTTTACGGCGTATTTTGCGCCGGAAAGTTTGACACAAAGTTTACGTTGGACAAAGCCGCCGGAAACTGCGCCGCTTACTACCGTCCATAATTTTCCGCCGGAAAATCCGACGGTATTTGCGTGTTTTCCCGTAGTGACTCCTCTTGGTCAGCCCTAAGGGGCTGTTTGGTATCGGATTTACAGCGGGATTTAAGTCGGATTTACGCTAAATCCAGCCAAACAGTTTTTGTGCGCGCGTTAAATCCCGGGATTCAGTAAATCCCGGATTTACGGATTTACAGCTTAAATCCGGGATTTAGTAAATCCGAGTGGTAGCCGGATTTAGTAAATCCGAGCGAGATTTATCCGAAGAAGCGCGCGAAAGGGAGAAAGTTACCTTCACAGCCAGCGAGCTCCCGTTCTTGCTTCCGATCAAAATGCCGTAGCTTCCGATCAAAATGTCGTAACTTCCGATCCGGGTTGAAGTCGTCGCAGGAGCGAAGTCGAACAGCCACGAGCCCACGAAGGAGCCGAAGAAGCGACGCCTGCAATCTCTACACCTCCCGCGAAAGCAACGGAGCCGAACAGCAACAACGAAAAGAGAAGATGAAAGGCAAACCCTACACGCCTCTAAGTTATTATTGATTAACTTAATTAATATAATTTAAAATATTAATACTTAAGTAAATTAATTAAATAGTTAATTGTATAATTAGTGCAAAAATTAATTATCTAATTTAACTTAATTATATAATTAGTAATTAAATATTAATATAATTAGATTAATTAATATAACTTAATATATCTATTATTAAATATATAATTAATTATATAAATAATAATTAATGGATAATTTGTAATTTAAAATCCCACTAAAGTTAAATCCCACTCATTGCCAAACAGCCCCTAAAAGCTCTTCTTTAAAAAAAAAAAATCTGAAAATAAAAAGCCCCATCTAGCCCTTTAAAAATTAATCACATGGTTGATATCAAATGCCAGATTTTGAGAGGTTAAAGGGATGAAATTTATTTGAGTCTTGAGGGATATTTGAGCATCAAATTGTAACAAAAGGATGGATAAAAAAACATTAAAGTTTTTCTAGATTTATGTCTTAAATTAATTATTCAAAGTCATTCAAAGATAATTAACGTTGACTAGATTTAAATTAAGCCAAGACATATTAAATTAACTCAATCGAAGCCGTTGAAGATAAACATTCATCAAAATTAATCCAAATCATCTCGAATGCGCTTGATTAAATTTGTTTGAAGAAAATTCAAAGGGTTTTGATTAATCTAGATTTCGCTCAACTCAAAATAATAATAAATTAACTCAACTTCACAATTGACGACGGCGTCGAGGAGAACCAAATTCAAAATGAGTCGAATTGAGGTCCACATCTTTCAACACGATTTATGTGAAAATATCAAAATCAATCAATTTGCATATGGTTCAATGTAGATTTAAAGAAAGATCGACAAGATCGACCGCGGGCTAAATTATAGACTAGATTGAATGACTGACTGATTTGATAATGATCGATTGATTAAAGACTTGAGGTTAAACATTAGATGATTGAAATTTGATTGATTGGTGATTTAGGGTCAGGGTTGGTCCAAGTGACCTCATACAAAAATGAGGTCAACAATCTTAACTAAAAATAATAAATATTATACATGGTTGAACGCTACTGCTTGATGGATAAAGTTTACTTTAAGTATGAACCTTGAAGTCTTGGGTTAGATCCTCAATCGCATAGTGGGTTGTGGAGATTTTTTTGTTCAGGGGCCCTTTGGTTGGAATACAAGTAGGGGTTTTAATAATTTTGGTGTTTTGTTAGAATACAAAGTGGAGCAATGTAAATTAAACTAAATGTTGTGTAAATCATTTTAGTTCATTTTTGAAGGTAAACCAAATTTGCCCAGCTTTGAGGAGGAACTGTTTACACAGCAAGCAAGCTTGTTTGGCTACTAGCCACCACCAAATGTCGGTCGTCATCACCACCCACCACCGGCCACCACCACCACCGCGACTGGCCATCATTTTTAGACTTTACACTATGTTCATTACTTCTAATAAAAAAATTATTCACTTGAATTTACTTTATATTTAGCTAACCAAAAAGAACCTTAATAATAAGAGATAAACTTTTAAAATAAATTCTTTTGAGAGGAAGTCCTCTATTCCATGCATTTTATGGGATGTGGGTTTTATTGGCTAGTGGGGAGCCCCACTGTAAATCCACCATTGTCTTTATTCCTCCTACATATAAGGTCATCTTCTTGTTTTTTTTTGAAGAAGCCAACCAAGGAGCTAAGGAATAGGCTCTATCTCTAATTGGTTACTCCATTAGGAGGGGCAGAACCAACTCTGATTTTTAGGAGGCAATTACAATTTAAAAATAATTAAATATTAAAAAAATATAATATATAATAGTGTGTGTGTGTATAATTGGTTACTCCATTGCCTAATATTTTTAAATAACTTTTCAAGAAAGTATTAGAAGTGAAGGTGAAGAAAATTTATTTAAAAATATTAGGAAATAAAGAAAACTGTAATTAAATTGTCATGAAAAGCATGAAAGAAAATATTAGAAGTGAAGGTGAAGAATATATAGATATTTTAGGGCAAGTTAAGACAAAAAAGATTTTAAGAGAGGGCAAAAGTAAATTTTTAGGAAGGGCAAAAAAAATTTAAGGGACTTGCCCCCCCCCCCCCTAAAGTACATGTGGTTCCGCCCATGTCCATTAGCAAGAGCCCCTTGTACGAAGCTCTACTCTAATTTATAAAAACATGGAGCTTGAAAGGTTCTTTTGACTTATAATCCTAGAATAAAGGTTTTTTTTATGTTGATGTTTTCTGATATGGAAGACGATGACATGATTTGATCGGGTGGATCGTAGTTCTTCTTTGGTAAGTCTTTTGTCCTTCAGAAATGGGCACCTTAACTCAAATTTGTAATAAATTGATCATTATGAAAATAATTTTAAAATAAAAATCTAAACTTTTATTTAAAGGATAACGCGTCCGCTCACACCTTCTTTGTATGCTACTCAATTTGAGCTGCACCATATGGGTCGTATTAACAGTACCAAGCGGCTGCCTGACTCTTTGAAATGTTGTTCTTTGTTGTTGGTGTTATTTCATTGGTGATTTTTTAGTATGATACATTATTAAAAAAATTTTGATCCCAAAATACTATTGGAAACATATACTTGCTAATGAAGCTTATTCTTTCATAAACTACTTACCAAAGGAATATAGAATTGTACAAAAATGATATTTAAGGAACAATCCCTGTAGAAATTGGCAACTTGAAGAATTTGATAAGTTTGGACTTGTACAACAACAACATAACAGGGTCTTTTCCTCTTGACTTGGAGAAAATGAATTCTCTATTACACTTGTAAGCATAATTTGATTCATATAAACCATGTGATTGAATTATGAAATGCTTGAGTTTTATGTGTTCCATATTTCTAGCTTGGTATTTATTTTGTACTATGGTGTTTGCATTTTGCTAATGATATCCTTCTTATTGATAAGATTAGAGATGGGGTTGAAGATAAACTTAAATTATGGAGGTCTATCTTAGAGTCTAAATGTTTTTGTTTGAGTTAATCTAAAATAGAATACATGGAGTGTAATTTAGGTAGTAATATATCTAGTGGGGGGATTGTGACTTTGGACAATTAAGTTATTAATAAGCGCAAATTTTAAATATCTCAGGTCTATTGTTGAGAGTGAGGGTGAAATAGATGGGGATGTTATTAGTAGAATTTAAGTTGGATGGTTGAAGTTGAGGAATGCATAGGGCCTATTGTGCGATAAAAAGTACTCCTCAAACTTAAAGAAAATGTTGGTGGGGTGATGGTGAGACCTTCAATGTTTAGTGGCTCATAATGTTGGTCATTAAAAGAGAAGCAATATATTAAGTTAAGTGTTGCAGAGATGAGAATGCTTAGGTGAATGAGTGGCTTCAATTCTTAGGGACGGAATGCAAAATGAGCATTTATGTGAAAAGATTGGAGTAGCTTCAGCGCTAGACAAGATTAGAGAATCTCCATAGATTGTTTGGTTATATAAAACGTCGGCCTTCTAATGACCTAGTTAGAAGAGCAGATGTATTAGATTTTGTTTATGTTAAGAGGTAGAGGCAAACCTAAATAGACTTGATTAATTCGTAATGATCTTTCTTTATTCTATTTAAATATGCAATCTAGTTCAATTCTACTGCATTTTTTTTGTTTACATATCATTTTTATGTAAACCAATCTTTAATATTTATAAATTTAGTCGGTTGAATAACAACAAGCTTAGTGAAAAATCCCAAGAGAGCTGGCTGAAGTTTCTAATCTCCAAGTTGTGTAATTCTCTTAATCTCTCCTTAGTCATTTTGATTTTATAGCGTCATTTTCTCTAAACTAACAGCTATGTATGTTCTCAGAGATGTCTCCCACAATAATCTTTGTGGCACCATACCTTTGAACACATACTGTTAAACAAGTTTTTTTCCATCTTGCCTTTTAAATAAATGTGCACTACATATCTAATTTTATGTTTGAAACACATGAGTAACACAACTATGCATTGAGTGAACATACTGATGTGACTGGGGCTCCATTAAGCTCAAGTTTAGCCCAAATAGCTCAAAGAAAATTGGTTCTAAAGCTCTAATTCATATTAGGATAAGGACTCAGGGTGTAAGTGAGTCAAGTCGACTCTTGAACCGGCTCAAATTCAAATCCATAAAGGGTAAGCCAATCTCATTGAGCTAATTAGTCAAGCTTAAGTCAATCTTAACTTGACTCATTAGCTTACAAGTAGCTTGTTTTTAAAATATAAATATAATAATTGATAAAGGATACGACTTATCTAATACGTGAAATGAACCTTTTTGATTCGTTGGCTTGCATCTCCGCTTCTTCTGCACAACAATCACTATTTCTCTTAGCAAAGTGATCAGTTTCATTTGGAATCCCAACCGTTCACTACTAACTAACTTTGTTATCTTCTTCTACTTAAGCATATATTGTAGCTAAAGATGAGAAATGAAGCATACATCTACTAAATCGATGTCCAATTCGTAAAATGCTTCAATTTGCACCTCATAGAGAATTATATGCTTTATTCAAACCCTGAATTGTATAGACAACTTGTTGGATCTCTTTTGTATCTTATAATTACACACCCTGATATATCCTTTGCCGTCAATATGTTATGCCAGCAAATGTATAAGCCTTACGAGCTGCTTTTTTAACTCCTTGAAAGAGTTCTATGATACATTCGAGGCATTATTCATTCGGGGCTCCCGATTATTGTTTCGTCTCTCAATCTCCATGCTTATTTAGATTCATATTGGGCAACTGATCCTACAACTAGAAGATCCATTACATGTTATTGTGTCTATCTTGGCACAACTTTAGTCTCTTGGCGTGTTAAGAAGCAAACAGCGATTGCCCACTCCTCCGCTGAAGTTCAGTACAGGTCTCTTGTCATGGCAGCTACTAGTGTTATTTGGTTAGGATGCCTTCTTCAAGACTTTCATATTTGCATCTCTTTTCCCACCCCTTTATTTTGTGACAATATCTCAGTTATCGAACTTTTGTAGAACCCAGTGTTTCACGCTCATATGAAACATATTGATGTTGATTTTCACTTCATTTGAGACTACATTAAGCTACATAACATTAACGTTCATCATATAGTTTCAGAAGATCAACCAACTGACATATTCACCAAGACTATTCCAATCAACAGGTTTCAGACCTTACGAACCAAGTTAACCATTTATGATCCCATGCTTAACTTAAGGGGGGTGATAAAGGATACGAATTATCTGATACGTGAAATGAACATTTTGATTTATTGGCTTGCCTTTCCCACTTCTTCTATACAACAATCACTATTTCTCTAAGTACAGTAATCACAGCCGCTAGTGATCTATTGCCTTCGGAATACCAACCGTTCACTACAAACTAACTATGTTATCTTCTTCTACTTAAGCATACACTGTAGCTAAATATGAGAAATGGAAGATAATTTCTATTTCTTTTTGTTATAGTCTTGAGTTATGTATATGATATTTAGGAATGAATACATATGTGTACATTAATGTTTTAAATTATAGAATCTGTTTTACTGTTTATTACTAGTATATGATATTATATAGCTCTAGTGTTATTTATTAAAAGATTAAAAGAATAATTCTTCCAATTTGGATTCTAGGGCATCACAATTGGTATCAGAGCATAGTTGTTAGAAGAATTGATTGTTACCAGAGCTGTAGAATTTTATATGAGTCGGGTAGATTGGGTGAATTAAGATGCATTAGTTTGCATACATAGTTGAATGACATGTGATATAATGAACTGCTTAACTATATGATTTTGATGGGTTTTTATTTTGATTTAATTTGATTTGAGTTATGATTATAAGGATTTGGTTTATCTTGATTTTGTGTCTGGATTTTTAAGGGAAATATTGGGGACCATATTTTTTTAAGGTATGTAGATTGTAATTGTCCGTATTTTATGCGATTGTTCAAGCTTTGAAGTTTTGGAGATGCTATCTGGTTCAACGAGAATTTATTTCGAATACTGATCACGAAGCTTTATGGTTTTTGGGTTCACAAAAATATCTGAACAAAAGCATTCCAAATGGGTTTCCTTTTTGCAAGAGTACTCTTTTCATATCAAACATAAAACTGGGGTTTTAAATAAAGTTGTTGATGCTTTAAGCCGAAGATCTCATTTGTTGATAACTGTTTTTCCGACTGTTGCTTCTTTTGATTTTTTGAAAGACACTTATGCAAATGATTCTGATTTTAAAAATATTTGGGATGCTTGTTGTGCTTTTGGAACTGATCCTTATGCTCAGTTTGTTATACATCAAGGTTTTTTGTTTAAGAGAACTAGACTGCATATCTATGAGTTCTTTAAGAGAAAACCTTGTGAAAGAATTGTATAGTTGGGATTTGGGAGGACATTTTGGGCAAGGAAAAACAATTGCTTTAGTTGAAGAAAAATATTTTTGGCCTCACATGAGAAAAGACATTGCTAAACTGGTTAAACAATGTAAGGTATGTCAGGCTTTTAAAGGAACTGCACAAAATTCTGGTTATTCCAAACAAACCTTGTGAGGATATTTCTATTTTGGGTTTGGACTTTACTCTGTTTTTTTTGGGTTTGCACATTTTATTCCGGTTACTTTTCTGATTGATTTTTTAAAGAAATTTTTCGTCTGCAATTTGACTCTGTTTTTGTGGTTGTGAACTACTCTTCAAATCGATCAAACCGATCTGAAGTAGTGAATAGAAGTTTGGGAAATTTATTAAGATAGTGGAGAAAAAAAATAGCACATTTTATTCCTTGCAAGAAAACTTCTAATGCTTCTTATATTGCTGATTGACCACATAAAAACTATCCAACAACATTTTTTAAAGAAAGTCTGTTGTTGTTCGAAAAGAAGTGTCAATGAGGGTGCATGGTATTCCAAAGATTTTCGTACTTTTACAAGTAGAAAGAAATTTCATTTTCGTGTATCGAAAATTAGGTGACACTAGACTCTCTCTGTTTTTAAGTTTCTAACCTATCTTTATATGAAGGAGATTTTTGGAGAACTCTGTGGGCAAAACAAATTGAAGATGTTGTTGATTGGTTATTAAAACAACTGGAGAACACAAGAACTCTTCAATTTAGTAGCGTCTAAAAAAGAATCATCCTCGATGATGAGGAAATTGAGGGAGGTGAGGAAACCTAGGAGGAGATGGAGGAGAAGATGGACAGGTTTCTCTGAACTGAAGAATCATACCATAGTGAATAGAAGGTGGTGGTGTTTGGGCTACCCACAAATTTATTAAGATATCGATTGTTATGGAGTAATAATTGATGGAGAAAGGCCAGGGGATCTGTAGAGGAGTGATGTCGACCATCCAGGGGATTCCGGTGAGGGAGGACTTTCTTCCGCTAGAATTATGAAGTACTGATGTCATCATGCGAATGAAGTGGTTGCAAACCTTAGGGGAAACCAAGAATAATTGGGGAGCACTCACGATGAAACTAATGATGGATAGGAGAAAGGGGGTTATAAGGGGAGATGCAGAGCTATCCAAAGTCATGGTATCACTTAAGACCATGGTTAGGGGACTCAAGAGGTGGGGAAAGATTCTCTAGTGGGACTACACAGGTTGGATGCGATCAGATTGGGATGTTTCTCTTTCCATGAGCCCTTGGTTCAACAATACAGTAAAGTTTTTCAGTCACCTCAAGGATGGCCACCTCAGCGGGAACACGAGCATATTTCCACCTTTAGGACAAGGTGGATCTTCGGGATGAGAGTATTGTTAAACCGGTCCAGTGGATCGGTTCAGCCGGTCCACGTGGGACCGGCCCAGACGCAAAACAACGACAGATGGCGCGCGAGCCGCAAGCCTTGCAGAAGCCAAATAGAAAGATTTTTTGGGGGAATTAAGAGGGAAATTTGAATGTAGGGATTGTTTAGGGATTTCCTTTTGATTTGTATGCATTAAATAGTTTGTTTTCCTAGGGTTTGGGTATCTTGAATTTGGCTGAAATTTGAGATCTCCTAGATTTAGGTCTTTCTTCAGGCTCTAGCAGCGTCTAGAGATTTGGGAGAGATCGATCTTCCCCTCAAATAGAGGATCAATTGTATCTTACTATTTTCCGTGTTCCTTTCATCAAATAATAAAAATTATCTACTGTTTGTGTGATTTTGTGTGGATTATGTGGAGAAAGCTCGCTGTTTTTTTGAAGATTGATAGAAAGTACTTGAGATCTTCAAGTGTTTCCTATCATATATATGATATGCAATTTTTTTAGTAGTATAATATTAGAAATTATCAATCAATATTATTAAAAGATAAAGTGATACCTAGCCTTTACAAGTTATCTTGGATCTATTATGCAAATAAATGGAGTTATAAATGGTGATATAATTTCTATTTAAGGCTAAATAGTTTAAATGGAGAGAGACCTCAAGAGTCTTATGAAATAACAGAATATCAAGACATTTAGATGATAAATTTTATAGCACAACAATTAGGCCAACGAAATTGTTTGGTGCTAAGCATTGGATGGAAATAAATCATTAATATATAACTTGAGTGAAGGAATAAATGAGAATGTTAAGATACCATGTGATACAAGTTGGAATGATAAATTAAGGATTGTTATATTAACAGAAAAATGAAATCACATCAATTGAAGAGAGTATAATTGACCATTTGAAAGGCTTATAATTAACCTAAAATAATCAAAAGTACAACACATAATTTTACCAAAGCAAACATTAAAAATACAAACAAATCCTATCCATTTACTCTTGTGCACTACATTAGCATAAATAAAACGCATTAAAAGTACATTTTAAAAAAAGATATTATATCAAGAATATTAACCCATGAATAGAACTTGGGTTTCGGAATATAATGTGCACTAATAGACTGAAATCATAAAAATTGAAGTAATCAAAATAAATTACCTTCTCCACTAGCTGCATGTGTGCTATTTCTTCTTCCAATTCCTTTTTATGCTTACCCTTAAGCTCCTTTATTTCATCTTCAAACTTGCAGGCACGACCTTCCTGAGTTGCTGCTTCCTCCTTTGCAATGAGGTACTCTTGACGGTTCTCGGCAGACCTCTGCCTCTCCTTCTCGAGTGTTCTACTTAGCTGACCTTGCCCTGTTCTAAGAAATGTATTCTGAAATATTTCTCAATGAATTAGTATGTCTAAATATGATGTAATCACTGTAATAATACAAGAAAGAAGCGCTGAAAAAAGAGACCTGGGTTTCCAGAACAGTTAATCGTGATAAACTTTGAGATAGTTGTTCACTCATGGCTCTTCCTCTTTCATCTGCTGCAGCAGCTTTAGCTGCAGCCTCCTGCCAGATTTATAACAAATGTTGTTATAACATAAACAAAATGCTATGCGGTCTAATATAACAAAAGATAGCATTTAAAAATAACTAATGATAATGATAAACTACAATTTCTATGGCCAGTAAATTCATGCTGCTACTACCATAATTAAAGATGATGATGAAGCTTTAAGAAATAAAAAAATCAGATGTGTTAAAGCCTGGAAAAAGGTAGCCAAATGTAGTAGCCAAATTGCATGTAAGCTAAGAAAACATGCCTACAAGTAAATGTTCTAAAAAAGTCCAGATATCCCAAACAATCATTGTAATCATGATTTATTTAATTAAAAAAACTTTACTATGGATATTAAGAAAGAAATTTTTAATTTGAGCAAATAGATACAAGGCTAGGGAATGGAGAAAAAAAAAATTCAACATGTTGGCAAGAAATTGGAAAGATACATAAAAAGTAAGAGCTTATACAGAACATTATTAACAGAAAATATGAATCACATAAAATTTCAATAAACAAGAAATATACGAATGGAGATATATATATATATATATATATATATATATATATATATATATATATATATATATATATATATATATATATATATATATATATATATATAGTATAAAAGTTCATAAAATTACAAACAAAATATTTGATAGATACAGACGTCTTTATCTAAACTTAATCATACTTAATTTAGAGCTTCACCCAAAAAAAGTAGCTCAGTTTTAATGATATGCTTGAGATCATATTTCTTTAGATTAGCGCTAAGATGAAATACTCCAAGATTCTTTAAAAAACTTTAACCATTAAAATGTCAGCAGTATATATATTAGAACTATGGTTTGTAGCAGACATGTAAATATGTATAAATTGCACAAACATTTGAACGAATTCCTTTCTTCTTTACTGTTTTAAAGAGAAATCACTTTCATATAGTTTTGAACATGCAATACCCTCATTGGAGTGCAGGATTAATACAACCAAAGCATGCAGAAAGAGATATCTTCTTGGAATTATATAATAATTACCCAGAAGCTTACAAAAGAGTGAATTTATTAATGCAATCTAATTGTAATAACCACAATTCTTTTCAAGCATGGTGATTCTTTCACAGCCATTCTTAAAATTTTACTTATTGCTCTTCACTCAGGTATACTTAGAAAATGAGCAATAACATATACGATCTTTAAACATTTCTGAAAAGGTTAAAAACCTGAACGCGAAGGTTTAAAGCTTATACTTCCCGAAAACACTCCACTTTAGAAACTTTTGCCTATTAACACCAAAACCAGCTATAAGACTAGGACATATGCACACAAGATGACAAGTATTCATATTTAAATAGAAGAGGTTTAAGAAATGTAGAAACCTGTTTAAACACAAGCAATAAAAAACCAAAGAAAACTGTTAATTTCTATACCTTCAAGGCATAAATATGTCACTTAAGTGTCCGGGTTGCATGAGTAAATTGAGTGTTAAACTCATTATATCGAAGCTCACTTGCCTGAACATTTGCAGATTTGCTTAATCAATATGATAAAATCCTTGAGAAACGATAGGCTCACATGACACAAGAATAACCTTGAGTTTGATACTACTAATCCCACATAACATAAAAACCTGGAGTTAGCCATAGACCTGAAAGCGCTTCTGAATTTCATCAATATCACGAAGAAGCATTTCCTCTTTGGCAACTGCCTACAATGTTTTGGAGGGCAGTTCATATGTCAATGGAAAATATAGGGACTGAAAAAAAGAAGAAAGTGTAGCAAACATCTTGAGATGACACATGAAATTTTAAGTTCAATATTTGTAATGAAAGGAACACATATCATGAAGTAGAACATTGTTGAAATTAGTACTTGTTGTTATGTTCTCGTTAAAGCTTGCCTCAGCTCCTCAAGAGCTTGAACCAGCATGGATTCCCGTTCACCTGATTCTTTTAAGCGGCTCTCAAGTTCAATTCGAGCTTCACTATTGGAACGTGCCTCGGCTAGTGCTTCAGCCTCCTTGGCAAGTTTCAATTCGTTAACATAAAATTCCTTCTGAATAGCAGATCTGCTTGATATTTCTAAACTGTTTATTGCAGCAACTTCTCTATAGTTATCTTATCTTTTTTAATGCACTCTGTTTTTACATCCTCTACCTAAAGTGTACGAAAATCACATATATTGAGGATAAAACGATTGATGATATACATAACACAAGTTGATTTGCAAATATATGCATAAATTGGTTGTTAACAATTAATCAGCTAAGACTCTTTCAATCATAGAATTACGAGTAAAGTGAAAGAATAAAAATAAAGCAAAACAAAATATCTGTAGATTTTATCATCAAAAAGGAATTTACGTCAAAACAACAACCCTAACATTCAATTTCAACTCAATATGATACATAAATTCTTCATTTAACAGCTTGAAGCTTAGAGTTAATCTTATGTTTTTTCTCTTCCATCTCTCTTATCTGAACAATTAGCAAAAGTACCTAGAGAGGTTTTGTTGGAAATATATCAATTACTTATCCTCCTAAAGAAATATGAACGTACGTGTTTACTGGGAACACAATCATTTGTATTGATTCTTAGGTTTTATTTCCTAAAAATATGCATATGATGAGGACTTTTGTATAAAGAACATGCGTTCTCTAGTATTCTGAATAAATTTTTAGGTCTCACTTATTACTGCATTGGTTTAATTCAGCGCACTGAATTTCAATAAACACGGTTAGAGTTCAGAATTACTCCTACAGTGTGAATTGCTAATTACTACTTGCTGCTATTTCACACCATAATGTTGTTACCCTTGCCATTGTTGTTCCCGTTGTTTTCCCCTGACTATTTTCGCTTTGATGGATATTCTTGCTATTGTGCTATCATTCCCTTTGCTGCTCTGGCTTTGTTGTTACTATTCTGCTTTTCAGTATTGTTTTATTTTTGCTTTTCCTGCTAATGCTAGTCTTTGGTGAAGCCTATTGCCATTGTTTTTCTGCCCCGCCTCATTCATTCCAGTTGTTCCTGCATCCTAATATCATGCCTATCTCCTTATTACCTCTCTGTTTGTGGCAAAAGCTTGCCCATTCTGATGGGTCCTCAAAGCAATTAAGGAATTGGAATTTAAGACAGGATTTCTATTGCTGGAATTAACGAATGATTTATTAAAAATTGCTGTTTTGAGTATATTTTGATAGATTCTGAGAAGTTTTTTCTTTTTAAGTTCTGTCTAGAATATATATATATAAGGCCCTCAGGCATGCAAAATGCATTGGATATTGAATGTTAAATAAATTTTCAGTTTTTCTCTTGTCATGTGTACTTGTTGGACGTGTATTTTTGAGTGGTTTATAGCTGTGGATGCCTAATTTTTGTGATAAACTCCTTGCTCCGGTGTGTGGCCTGATTCTTTATTTTTTTGTGATTACTATCATTTTTCTTATTTTAAATTAATTAGCTGCTGGTTTTGTAATGTTATACTTGCCAGATTTTTCATTTCAAAGTGTGACCTTGATTATTTTAAAATTGTATATTTGTTCACTATTTTCTTCTAGAATTTCAGGATTTTGGATATTATTAAATTATCTTTTAGGATTAAAGAAACATGTTTTCTGTTGTTAGATTAAAGTGCCAAGTTTTTGGTAAAATATGAATTGGTAGCCCATGAATTGTTTTTAACTTTTTTTTTAAAATAAATTGTATTTAATCGTATGTTGTATTAGGAAAAAAGCGAATTTTTTTTAAATGATTCTAAGTAGTTAGTACTTTATGTATTTTCTTTTATTTTTAATTCATTAGCTTAGATTTTTTGCAAAAATGGAATCAAAGTAGAAAACTTTTTAAATACTTTTCTGTGTTCATGACTTCTGAAACAGGTGAAGAGCTATCTAAAAAGCAAGCAGCTCAGGAATCAACAATCAGGAAGTTGAGGGCACAGGCATGAAGGCTATTTTTCTGTCTTTCATTATTCTGCAAAATATAATTGAACTTTATGAACGTTTTTTGCTAAATGTCCAGATAAAAGAGATGGAAGAGGAAAAACAGAAGATTAACTCGCTTCAGGCTGTTAAATGAAGAATTTATCTACCATATTGAGTTGAAATTGAATGTTATGGTTGTTTTTTTGACATAAACTCCTTTTGGTTAATAAAATCTACAGATATTTTGTTTTGTTTTATTTATATTCTTTCACTTTACTAGTAATTCTATGGTTGAAAGAGTCTTAATTGATTAATTGTTAACAACCAATTTATACATATGTTTCCAAATCAATCAGTCTTATGTATATCATCAATCTTTTCATCCTTAATATCTGTGATTTTCGTACACTTTAGGTAGAGGAGACGAAAGCAGAGAGCATTAAAAAAGATAAGATGGCTACAGAGAACTTGCTGCAAGAAACAGTTGAGAAATATCAAGCAGATATTGCTATTCAGAAGGAAATTTATGTTAACGAATTGAAACTTGCGAAGGAGGCTGAAGCACCAGCCAAGGCACGTGCCAATAGTGAAGCTCGAATTGAACTTGAGAGCCGCTTAAAAGAATCAGGTGAACGGGATTCTATGCCGGTTCAAGCTCTTGAGGAGCTGGGCAGGCTTTGATGAGAACAGAACGACAAGTACTAATTTCAACAATGTTCTACTTCATGATATGTGTTCCTTTCATTATAAATATTGAACTTAAATTTTCATCTGTCATCTCAAGATGTTTGCTACACTTTCCTTCTTGTTTTCAGACCCTTTATTTTCTATTGACATATGAACTGCCCTTCAACACATCGTAGGCAGTTGCCAAAGAGGAAATGCTTCTTCGTGAAATTGATGAAATTCAGAAGCGCTTTCAGGTCTGTCGCTAACTCCAGGTTTTTATGTTATGTGAGATTAGTAGTATCAAACTCCAGGTTATTCTTGTGTCATATGAGACTACCGTTTCTCAAGCCTTTTATCATATTGATTAAGCAAAAGTTCAGGCAAGTGAGCTTCAATATAATGAGTTGATCACTCTAGTTCATGATTACTACCTCAAGCTCCTGTGAGCAAAACTAGAGTTTAATTTATCTAGATTGTCTCAAAAGCATTCACACTTGATTTAAAAAAAAAATAAGAGAAAGAGGATAAGGGAGGAAAATAGAAGGAAAAAACCTAGGAAAGTGAGATTATGGTTGATTTATAAAGAATGTGGAAAGGAATATAACAGGCTTTCTTAAAAGCATAAATTTTAAAAGTTGAGATTAGGTTAATTAAATTCAATTATGGATGCTTGATGTTATAACAATAGGGCATTAAAAAGATCGAAGAGGTATGCAAGGCATTGTTGTGTTGGAGGATTTGAGCAACTACTAGGGAGTTGTTTGGATGCAAGTTTTAAGCTAAATCAGGCCAAACGCCCAAAAATACTAAGTTAAAGTTCATGGTAAATGTAATCTTCACTTCATGGTGTTTTCCATCTTTTTTCAATAAATTAGGATTTATTAAATCCTAGAGTTCAGCGGATTATAGGATTTATGGATACGCGAGAAAGGTGTAGCAAGTACCTATTCTTCAGTATGCAAAAGCAAATTAGACAAATACAAAGATGAGAAAGGAATAAAACAACATCAAATATTTCAATTCCATTGAATAATAACATTCTAGTAAGTTTTTCTGGTAAAAACACAAAAAACAAGTAAAAATAAAATAACCAAGTCATACACATCTGAAATGTCAAGTGAGCATAAACAAACCCGTAAGTGTGATGGCTAAAATGTAACAACAAATACGTGGAGGGCGTAGAAAGAAAAAGAGCTTCTCTGATATATGGAGTGTAACTAGAAGAGAGATGAAGGGAAAAAAAAAGGAGAATAGATGAAAAGAGGAGTGGGATAGAATTAGAATCGGAGAGTATGACAAAAAAAAACAAAGGAGATACAGGGATGTTGAGAACGGGAGGCTGGACCGCTCAAAAATAAGCATAACAGACTTTCTTTAGAAACATTAATTAGGAAATTTGATCTTATAACAACAGTGCGTGCAAATGTCGAAGTAGTATGCGAGGCACTGTCGTGTTGAAGAACTTGCACAAATGTGAAGGCTTTCTAACCCTTCCGATACCACAAGATGCATAATATATAAATTAAAAGCATGAGAATAAATAGTAGATGGATGGAAAAGCCACTGTCCGTTTGGAAAAATTATTAAGCACGGTAAGCAAAGAATTGCATCATGGCATTCAGCCCTTAAATTGGCCTAAAAATAGAGACCATTTTTTCACATAAGAGAAAATCCACAAATTAACCTCAATAAAATATAAAATCCACAAACATCATTACATCATTAATAAAAGATCCACAAACAAACATCAATAATTAAAATACATATCCATGCATATTATAAAAAAAAAGGCGTCCCACATTAATTATTTGCATATCAAGTTGTGCTTCCCGCTGTGCTTCCCGTTGTGCTTCCCGCTGTGCTTCCCGTACTCCAGGATATGAGCTTCTAGCTCACATTTTGTCAAGAACTGATTACCACAATCTATGCAGGTAAATCTTAATTTTCTGTGCAAAGTTTATTATGCTCTTTGAGACCAGCCAGGGACCGAAAATGCTTGACCTCGTCTTTCTTGCAGGGTTCGGGAGGAGGATTTGTTTGCCTCACCTGCAAGAAAGACGAGGCCAAGCATTTTCGGTTCCTGGCTGGTCTCAAAGAGCATAATAAAACTTTGCACAGAAAATTAAGATTTACCTGCATGGATTGTGGCAACCAGTTCGTGACAAAATGTGAGCTAGAAGCTCATATCCTGGAGTACGGGAAGCACAGCGGGAAGCACAGCGAGAAGCACAACTTGATATACAAATAATTAATGTGGGACGCCTTTTTTTTATAATATGCATGGATATGTACTTTAATTATTGATGTTTGTTTGTGGATCTTTTATTAATGATGTAATGATGTTTGTGGATTTTATATTTTATTGAGGTTAATTTGTGGATTTTCTCATATGTGGAAAAATGGTCTCTATTTTTAGGCCAATTTAAGGGTGAATGCCATGATGCAATTTTTTGCTTACCGTGCTTAATAATTTTACCAAACGGACAGTGGCTTTTCCAAGTAAGAGAGAGAGAGAGGGAGAGCGAAGAGACACATCTACCTTCTTCCGCATCGAGGGCCGTTCGCGTGAGCAGGGAGAGTCTTCCACATCGAGGGCATATTGAGCTAGAAGAGTTTTCCGCATCAATAGCCGATCTAGCGACCGGGGAGAGTTCTGCATCGAGCACCGATCTCGTGTGCGGGCTGAGAGACAGAGGAGAGAAGGGAGTCGGGATTTGGGAGGAAGATAAAAATTGAAAAACGAAAATGAGATGATGAATTGAATGTTTCAATTGATTTATAGCGAATGCGGAAGGGACCCTAACAGGCAGAAAAATAAATTAGAAAAGTTGAGATACGATTATGATGATGGTAGTTACCGTTATGCATAATTTGATTCAATATATTCTTCACAGTTAATTCTAAATTAAAAATAAATATTTCTATTTATTTATGCATAATTTAATATTTTTAATAAAAGGATTTTTTTTTTAAAAAAAAGGCGTACGTGAATGTTAAATTTGGAGAATTTAAGAATGAGAGTATTCGCAAACTCATTTAAGGAAATTTGATTTTGTGAAAAAAATGTCAAAATATTTTGACTAATTATGCATAAATAAAAAAATTCAACAAATATTTTGGCATCTTTCATTCAGCTGTGGAGAGAAGAGAGTGAGAGACCGAAGAGAGAAAGAGAGGGGGCAGAGTATGATCAAAAATATTTTGGCACTTCTTACAAAAGTATTGAAATTCTTGAAGTTGAAATTCATGATGATAAACCTCATCATAAGCTATATGAAATGGCATAAATTGAAATCCATTCTCAACACATATTCATGTCTAGCTGGATAGAAATGATTATCAAAGTTACTCCCTTTAGACTATTGCAGCTTTCGGACATCATCAAAGAAGCTTTGCCGCATCATATTATATTGTTGGTAAAAATTAATGTCAAGGAAATTTGTGTAGTTATGCTAGAACATGAACCACATTGATATGCTTTCGACGATGAAGGAAAGAATGCAAATGTTAACATTTTATAGAGGGCACAGGAATAAGTGAGGACGAGCGGCTTTGGATTGTCCTCTAATATACACCTGAATTTTTTAGCGGTTAGTTTTAGTATCAATTGCTCCACCAACCATTTGAGCACAAATTTAAGAAATAAATATGGTCCACTCAAAAAAAAAGGCTTAGAAACACCGGCCTAACCTAAAGCTACAGTCCGTGTCCTAATAGGTCAATCTAGGTGTGTGTAGCATGCTGTGTGGTTTGGATATATCCTAAATCGGGTAATTGGTTAGAGTTGTTTTAAGGTTCTGGTTGGTTGAAAAGCTTAAGGGAAGATTTTGGTTAAAGTTTAAATCTTAATGATTCAAAATTGATTTTAAGATTGATTGCTGGTTTTAAAGATAGATTGAAACTTTCTGTAAGGTTTTAAAGTTTAATTAAGGTTTAAACTTAAGGGGTTCAAAGGGTTTGAATTTTAGTGATAATTTTCCCTAGAGCAGGGAAGATCACTAAACTTAAGGGGTTTAAATTTGATTTGCTTAATTAAGGATTTAACTCTAATTAGATCAATTAATTGGTTTAATGATTAAAAAAATAATAATTTCTTAAAGTTTAAGGTGTCACTAGGTTCAAGTAGCTCGAGTCTCAAGTTAATATGAGGTATATCCTAATTCCTAAAAATTTTCTAAGTTCTCTAGAAATGTCCTTAATTATTGTCCTTAAAGATGTCACTAGGTTTAATGGGTTTGAATCAATGTCACTAACCCTTTGGACATACCTACGAATGTAAACAAGTTATGTCGATGGGTTTTGAATTTGTAAAAAGAAGAAAGCAGATATTAACTAAATGCAGGAGTTATTGCAAGAATTTAAAGCTGCGAGAAATAGCTCAACGAGTAAATCTAGAAGCCTTATGCACTTCTAAATTTCAAGAAAACTTACCTGGTCACCGGAGCTAGTCAACGGTGACTCCGGTCGTAGCACCCCGTTTGGAGGAAATGGGGCGACTGAAGCTCCTTGGCTCTATCTTCTATCAACTCCATCAGTACCTCGTGAAAAGGCGAAGAGAGAAGAAAGTGTCAGAATATCATTTATGCGAATATAAAAACTGATATGAATTAACATGTAAACGAATATGTGAAAATATGAATCAAATCAAGCCATTGAAGCTATTTCAAAGTATATGTATCCTTGCAAGAAATATTTTCGATGTATGTGACATCTCACAAGAATAATTTTAAAATATATACTTGTATGTAAAAAAAGTGGAATTTCAGCTCATATACTATCTTGCAAGGACAAATGACTATATAGTATATGTAACTCATTTTTACAAGGATATATATATATATATATACAGTTATGTTCAATGTTAAAGAAATTTAGAATTTGCTTCACAACATTCAACCTCAAGTCAAATCAAACAACTTCAACATATGTCAAATATCTATATCCTTATTTCATCAACTTAGAAAAATGAAAAAATAAATAATTGGATGAATCATTTAGTATACTGCTTTGCATTGCCTTACATTCGCCATTGGCACGAAACAACAGATCTTTAAGGGTAATGAAAATAGAAATATGTTTACAAGTAAAGATGGCTCCATATATGCTAACAAACATTGATGAAATACTGCTATGAGCAAATGAACCTTTTCTTTTATTAGAACAATGAGATCTCTATGAGCAGCCAATTCCTTCTTTGTGCTGAGGATTGCATCAATATTCAAAGAATCAAAATTGTAAGTGTCAACGGATTCACTTGATAAAAATCTTAAAAGATGCTTAACTTGTGTATAATTAATCAGAGGAAATTTTCATGAGTATATTACCTCATAAGAACAAGTTCAGCACATGACATCTAACAAAAGTGAATCGGCATGTATAAGCATTGGAAGAAGATTGATATTCACAAAGCCTCTTTTTTTTTTAACAACACTTACAGCTCTACACCTTTATTGTGAAAATTTGAGTAAATAATAAAGATGGGAAAATATATGATTGTAATTCATTCATCTTGCATGTACTTCTAGCATTCAAACATAAAGGGGTATATATATGTGAGATTTTCCAATTTAACTAAAACTCCCTTTGAATACACATGATATTGGGGCATCACAATGAACGCATCATTTTCTAACAGTTAGGATTTGTCAAATACACATAATCATCATTTGACAAAATATTTGCAAAGAACATCAAACTCATTTAACTACTCCCATTTAACATTCACATTCGACACCTTATATAGCATAGCATCGTAACATGTAAAGAAAGTAATTAGATAAACTCATAGATCTCATCTAAATGTCAAATATATATACATAACCAACATCATTCTCCACCACTAATGAAAGTTTCTCATTAGGAATTATTTAAAATATATAAGAATATGTTTCGTGAACCCAACAATTCTATATGTAAATGATTACTAGTAATCTTTAAAGAAGAAAGGCCCACCACTCCTTCCATAAAAAAAATGTATGTTGTATTCTTTCATATTTTTTTTGAAAGTAAAATGAAAGGAAGGCAAGAGAGCTCTACTAACTCATATAAATCTCAATTTCCAAGGATATTTCTAAAAAGCCAAATAAATCAAAATGAAGTTCTCATCAACGTAAAAGAAATCTTGTGCTTGTTCAAATAAATTCTTGTTCATGCAAATAGTACTGATCAATCTCCTCCAAAACACACCAAGCATTCTAATTCTTCAATAAGGAAGGGATCACATAATGACTCAACTCCATATATTTGTTTCAACAAGGTACTCTTTGAAATTACATCGAAATCATTTGCTAAAGAATAAAATTCCTATTCCTTGCCTACATTTTCATTTTTTTTTATCCAAAAATGGGAAACAATCAATGCTACAGGTTAAGGAAAAGTGAAAATGCAGCCATCAATTTCATAGACCATCATTAATGAATTCATATCATGGCAATAAAAAGATCATGCAAATGGTTATTCAACTCATGATCGCACACCTCCAACATGTATTTCCATATATATAAGAGAATCAAATATTATCTTCAACATCTTTACAACTTGATACAATGATCTCATCATAGGATCCTTACATAAAAAATAAACTTTAACGGTTTGTAGTCAAGAGAATATTGAACACGTATAAAGTCAATTTGGAAATACCAATAAAAAGAATTTATAGATAAATAAGCTTGAACTACTCATCAAGAATTGTATCTATTTCATATAAGGGATACTTTCACTTGTCAAATAAATATACCACGAGAGACCAATGCTCATGAGCTCTTTGTATACGGCTAGGGCTAAAATAAAAGAATCGTGGAATCCCCCAGCCAGCACTCCTCTTGGTCAGCCCTAAGGGGCTGTTTGGTATCGGATTTACAGCGGGATTTAAGTCGGATTTACGCTAAATCCAGCCAAACAGTTTTTGTGCGCGCGTTAAATCCCGGGATTCAGCAAATCCCGGATTTACGGATTTACAGCTTAAATCCGGGATTTAGTAAATCCGAGTGGTAGCCGGATTTAGTAAATCCGAGTGGTAGCCGGATTTAGTAAATCCGAGCGAGATTTATCCGAAGAAGCGCGCGAAAGGGAGAAAGTTACCTTCACAGCCAGCGAGCTCCCGTTCTTGCTTCCGATCAAAATGTCGTAGCTTCCGATCAAAATGTCGTAACTTCCGATCCGGGTTGAAGTCGTCGCAGGAGCGAAGTCGAACAGCCACGAGCCCACGAAGGAGCCGAAGAAGCGACGCCTGCAATCTCTACACCTCCCGCGAAAGCAACGGAGCCGAACAGCAACAACGAAAAGAGAAGATGAAAGGCAAACCCTACACGCCTCTAAGTTATTATTGATTAACTTAATTAATATAATTTAAAATATTAATACTTAAGTAAATTAATTAAATAGTTAATTGTATAATTAGTGCAAAAATTAATTATCTAATTTAACTTAATTATATAATTAGTAATTAAATATTAATATAATTAGATTAATTAATATAACTTAATATATCTATTATTAAATATATAATTAATTATATAAATAATAATTAATGGATAATTTGTACTTAACATATTCTTAAATTTATAACACATTATATTTTTTTATTTTTAATTATAAATTTATTTTTAAGTTATACTTATCTTCTTCACATTTAAATGCCTAACTGCTATAAATCCTGAAATATGTTACCAAACAGTTTTTCCGAATTTAACAGGATTTAACATTTGGCATACCAAACAGTTTTTAGGATTTAACACATTTCGGATTTACTAAATCCAGATTTACAGTATTTACTAAATCCCACTAAAGTTAAATCCCACTCATTGCCAAACAGCCCCTAAAAGCTCTTCTTTAAAAAAAAAAATCTGAAAATAAAAAGCCCCATCTAGCCCTTTAAAAATTAATCACATGGTTGATATCAAATGCCAGATTTTGAGAGGTTAAAGGGATGAAATTTATTTGAGTCTTGAGGGATATTTGAGCATCAAATTGTAACAAAAGGATGGATAAAAAAACATTAAAGTTTTTCTAGATTTATGTCTTAAATTAATTATTCAAAGTCATTCAAAGATAATTAACGTTGACTAGATTTAAATTAAGCCAAGACATATTAAATTAACTCAATCGAAGCCGTTGAAGATAAACTTTCATCAAAATTAATCCAAATCATCTCGAATGCGCTTGATTAAATTTGTTTGAAGAAAATTCAAAGGGTTTTGATTAATCTAGATTTCGCTCAACTCAAAATAATAATAAATTAACTCAACTTCACAATTGACGACGGCGTCGAGGAGAACCAAATTCAAAATGAATCGAATTGAGGTCAACATCTTTCAACACGATTTATGTGAAAATATCAAAATCAATCAATTTGCATATGGTTCAATGTAGATTTAAAGAAAGATCGACAAGATCGACCGCGGGCTAAATTATAGACTAGATTGAATGACTGACTGATTTGATAATGATCGATTGATTAAAGACTTGAGGTTAAATATTAGATGATTGAAATTTGATTGATTGGTGATTTAGGGTCAGTCCAAGTGACCTCATACAAAAATGAGGTCAACAATCTTAACTAAAAATAATAAATATTATACATGGTTGAACGCTACTACTTGATGGATAAAGTTTACTTTAAGTATGAACCTTGAAGTCTTGGGTTAGATCCTCAGTCGCATAGTGGGTTGTGGAGATTTTTTTGTTCAGGGGCTCTTTGGTTGGAATACAAGTAGGGGTTTTAATAATTTTGGTGTTTTGTTAGAATACAAAGTGGTGCAATGTAAATTAAACTAAATGTTGTGTAAATCATTTTAGTTCATTTTTGAAGGTAAACCAAATTTGCCCAGCTTTGAGGAGGAACTGTTTACACAGCAAGCAAGCTTGTTTGGCTACTAGCCACCACCAAATGTCGGTCGTCATCACCACCCACCACCTGCCACCACCACCACCGCGACTGGCCATCATTTTTAGACTTTACACTATGTTCATTACTTCTAATAAAAAAATTATTCACTTGAATTTACTTTACATTTAGCTAACCAAAAAGAACCTTAATAATAAGAGATAAACTTTTAAAATAAATTCTTTTGAGAGGAAGTCCTCTATTCCATGCATTTTATGGGATGTGGGTTTTATTGGCTAGTGGGGAGCCCCACTGTAAATCCACCATTGTCTTTATTCCTCCTACATATAAGGTCATCTTCTTGTTTTTTTTGAAGAATCCAACCAAGGAGCTAAGGAATAGGCTCTATCTCTAATTGGTTACTCCATTAGGAGGGGCAGAACCAACTCTGATTTTTAGGAGGCAATTACAATTTAAAAATAATTAAATATTAAAAAAATATAATATATAATAGTGTGTGTGTGTGTATAATTGGTTACTCCATTGCCTAATATTTTTAAATAACTTTTCAAGAAAGTATTAGAAGTGAAGGTGAAGAAAATTTATTTAAAAATATTAGGAAATAAAAAAAAATGTAATTAAATTGTCATGAAAAGCATGAAAGAAAATATTAGAAGTGAAGGTGAAGAATATATAGATATTTTAGGGCAAGTTAAGACAAAAAAGTTTTTAAGAGAGGGCAAAAGTAAATTTTTAGGAAGGGCAAAAAAAATTTAAGGGAATTGCCCCCCCCCCCCCCCCCTAAAGTACATGTGGTTCCGCCCATGTCCATTAGCAAGAGCCCCTTGTACGAAGCTCTACTCTAATTTATAAAAACATGGAGCTTGAAAGGTTCTTTTGACTTATAATCCTTGAATAAAGGTTTTTTTTATGTTGATGTTTTCTGATATGGAAGACGATGACATGATTTGATCGGGTGGATCGTAGTTCTTCTTTGGTAAGTCTTTTGTCCTTCAGAAATGGGCACCTTAACTCAAATTTGTAATAAATTGATCATTATGAAAATAATTTTAAAATAAAAATCTAAACTTTTATTTAAAGGATAACGCGTCCGCTCACACCTTCTTTGTATTCTTCTCAATTTGAGCTGCACCATATGGGTCGTATTAACAGTACCAAGCGGCTGCCTGACTCTTTGAAATGTTGTTCTTTGTTGTTGGTGTTATTTCATTGGTGATTTTTTAGTATGATACATTATTAAAAAAATTTCGATCCCAAAATACTATTGGAAACATATACTTGCTAATGAAGCTTATTCTTTCATAAACTACTTACCAAAGGAATATAGAATTGTACAAAAATGATATTTAAGGAACAATCCCTGTAGAAATTGGCAACTTGAAGAATTTGATAAGTTTGGACTTGTACAACAACAACATAACAGGGTCTATTCCTCTTGACTTGGAGAAAATGAATTCTCTATTACACTTGTAAGCATAATTTGGTTCATATAAACCATGTGATTGAATTATGAAATGCTTGAGTTTTATGTGTTCCATATTTCTAGCTTGGTATTTATTTTGTACTATGGTGTTTGCATTTTGCTAATGATATCCTTCTTATTGATAAGATTAGAGATGGGGTTGAAGATAAACTTAAATTATGGAGGTCTATCTTAGAGTCTAAATGTTTTTGTTTGAGTTAATCTAAAATAGAATACATGGAGTGTAATTTAGGTAGTAATATATCTAGTGGGGGGATTGTGACTTTGGACAATTAAGTTATTAATAAGCGCAAATATTAAATATCTCAGGTCTATTGTTGAGAGTGAGGGTGACATAGATGGGGATGTTATTAGTAGAATTTAAGTTGGATGGTTGAAGTTGATGAATGCATAGGGCCTATTGTGCGATAAAAAAGTACTCCTCAAACTTAAAGAAAATGTTGGTGGGGTGATGGTGAGACCTTCAATGTTTAGTGGCTCATAATGTTGGTCATTAAAAGAGAAGCAATATATTAAGTTAAGTGTTGCAGAGATGAGAATGCTTAGGTGAATGAGTGGCTTCAATTCTTAGGGACGGAATGCAAAATGAGCATTTATGTGAAAAGATTGGAGTAGCTTCAGCGCTAGACAAGATTAGAGAATCTCCATAGATTGTTTGGTTATATAAAACGTCGGCCTTCTAATGACCTAGTTAGAAGAGCAGATGTATTAGATTTTGTTTATGTTAAGAGGTAGAGGCAAACCTAAATAGACTTGATTAATTCGTAATGATCTTTCTTTATTCTATTTAAATATGCAATCTAGTTCAATTCTACTGCATTTTTTTTGTTTACATATCATTTTTATGTAAACCAATCTTTAATATTTATAAATTTAGTCGGTTGAATAACAACAAGCTTAGTGAAAAATCCCAAGAGAGCTGGCTGAAGTTTCTAATCTCCAAGTTGTGTAATTCTCTTAATCTCTCCTTAGTCATTTTGATTTTATAGCGTCATTTTCTCTAAACTAACAGCTATGTATGTTCTCAGAGATGTCTCCCACAATAATCTTTGTGGCACCATACCTTTGAACACATACTGTTAAACAAGTTTTTTTCCATCTTGCCTTTTAAATAAATGTGCACTACATATCTAATTTTATGTTTGAAACACATGAGTAACACAACTATGCATTGAGTGAACATACTGATGTGACTGGGGCTCCATTAAGCTCAAGTTTAGCCCAAATAGCTCAAAGAAAATTGGTTCTAAAGCTCTAATTCATATTAGGATAAGGACTCAGGGTGTAAGTGAGTCAAGTCGACTCTTGAACCGGCTCAAATTCAAATCCATAAAGGGTAAGCCAATCTCATTGAGCTAATTAGTCAAGCTTAAGTCAATCTTAACTTGACTCATTAGCTTACAAGTAGCTTGTTTTTAAAATATAAATATAATAATTGATAAAGGATACGACTTATCTAATACGTGAAATGAACCTTTTTGATTCGTTGGCTTGCATCTCCGCTTCTTCTGCACAACAATCACTATTTCTCTTAGCAAAGTGATCAGTTTCATTTGGAATCCCAACCGTTCACTACTAACTAACTTTGTTATCTTCTTCTACTTAAGCATATATTGTAGCTAAAGATGAGAAATGAAGCATACATCTACTAAATCGATGTCCAATTCGTAAAATGCTTCAATTTGCACCTCATAGAGAATTATATGCTTTATTCAAACCCTGAATTGTATAGACAACTTGTTGGATCTCTTTTGTATCTTATAATTACACACCCTGATATATCCTTTGCCGTCAATATGTTATGCCAGCAAATGTATAAGCCTTACGAGCTGCTTTTTTAACTCCTTGAAAGAGTTCTATGATACATTCGAGGCATTATTCATTCGGGGCTCCCGATTATTGTTTCGTCTCTCAATCTCCATGCTTATTTAGATTCATATTGGGCAACTGATCCTACAACTAGAAGATCCATTACATGTTATTGTGTCTATCTTGGCACAACTTTAGTCTCTTGGCGTGTTAAGAAGCAAACAGCGATTGCCCACTCCTCCGCTGAAGTTCAGTACAGGTCTCTTGTCATGGCAGCTACTAGTGTTATTTGGTTAGGATGCCTTCTTCAAGACTTTCATATTTGCATCTCTTTTCCCACCCCTTTATTTTGTGACAATATCTCAGTTATCGAACTTTTGTAGAACCCAGTGTTTCACGCTCATATGAAACATATTGATGTTGATTTTCACTTCATTTGAGACTACATTAAGCTACATAACATTAACGTTCATCATATAGTTTCAGAAGATCAACCAACTGACATATTCACCAAGACTATTCCAATCAACAGGTTTCAGACCTTACGAACCAAGTTAACCATTTATGATCCCATGCTTAACTTAAGGGGGGTGATAAAGGATACGAATTATCTGATACGTGAAATGAACATTTTGATTTATTGGCTTGCCTTTCCCACTTCTTCTATACAACGATCACTATTTCTCTAAGTACAGTAATCACAGCCGCTAGTGATCTATTGCCTTCGGAATACCAACCGTTCACTACAAACTAACTATGTTATCTTCTTCTACTTAAGCATACACTGTAGCTAAATATGAGAAATGGAAGATAATTTCTATTTCTTTTTGTTATAGTCTTGAGTTATGTATATGATATTTAGGAATGAATACAGATGTGTACATTAATGTTTTAAATTATAGAATCTGTTTTACTGTTTATTACTAGTATATGATATTATATAGCTCTAGTGTTATTTATTAAAAGATTAAAAGAATAATTCTTCCAATTTGGATTCTAGGGCATCACAATTGGTATCAGAGCATAGTTGTTAGAAGAATTGATTGTTACCAGAGCTGTAGAATTTTATATGAGTCGGGTAGATTGGGTGAATTAAGATGCATTAGTTTGCATACATAGTTGAATGACATGTGATATAATGAACTGCTTAACTATATGATTTTGATGGGTTTTTATTTTGATTTAATTTGATTTGAGTTATGATTATAAGGATTTGGTTTATCTTGATTTTGTGTCTGGATTTTTAAGGGAAATATTGGGGACCATATTTTTTTAAGGTATGTAGATTGTCATTGTCTGTATTTTATGCGATTGTTCAAGCTTTGAAGTTTTGGAGATGCTATCTGGTTCAACGAGAATTTATTTCGAATACTGATCACGAAGCTTTATGGTTTTTGGGTTCACAAAAAAATCTGAACAAAAGACATGCCAAATGGGTTTCCTTTTTGCAAGAGTACTCTTTTCATATCAAACATAAAACTGGGGTTTTAAATAAAGTTGTTGATGCTTTAAGCCGAAGATCTCATTTGTTGATAACTGTTTTTCCGACTGTTGCTTCTTTTGATTTTTTGAAAGACACTTATGCAAATGATTCTGATTTTAAAAATATTTGGGATGCTTGTTGTGCTTTTGGAACTGATCCTTCTGCTCAGTTTGTTATACATCAAGGTTTTTTGTTTAAAAGAACTAGACTGCATATCTATAAGTTCTTTAAGAGAACAACTTGTGAAAGAATTGCATAGTTGGGATTTGGGAGGACATTTTGGGCAAGGAAAAACAATTGCTTTAGTTGAAGAAAAATATTTCTGGCCTCACATGAGAAAAGACATTGCTAAACTGGTTAAACAATGTAAGGTATGTCAGGCTTTTAAAGGAACTGCACAAAATTCTGGTTATTCCAAACAAACCTTGGGAGGATATTTCTATGGACTTTATTTTGGGTTTGCCGGTTACTTTTCAAAAATTTGACTCTGTTTTTGTGGTTGTGAATCGATTCAGTAAAATAGCACATTTTATTCCTTGCAAGAAAACTTCTAATGCTTCTTATATTGCTGATTGATTTTTTAAAGAAATTGTTCGTCTGCATGGTATTCCTCGTACTTTTACTTCATATCGTGACACTAGATTTTTAAGTCATATTTGGAGAACTCTGTGGGCAAAACTTGGAACTACTCTTCAATTTAGTAGCGTCTATCATCCTCAAACCGATGGGCAAACTGAAGTAGTGAATAGAAGTTTGGGAAATTTATTAAGATGCCTTGATGGAGAAAAACCGTCTCAATGGGATTTAGTGTTGCCTCAGACTGAGTTTGCTTACAATAATTCTGTTAATCGTTTTACTGGCAAGTCTCCATTTGAAATTATTTATGGGCAACCTATTCCTCATATTTTGGATAGAAATTCCTTATCCTTATCTAAAAAAACTAGTGATGAAGCTTTTGAAACATTTGACCACATAAAAACTATCCAACAACAGTTTTTTGAAAAACTCAAAAAAGTTACTGCTAAATATAAGTCTGTTGTTGATAAACATCGAAAAGAAGTGAATTTCAATGAGGGTGACTTAGTTATGGCTTAGTTTTGTTGCCAAAGATTTTCTGTTTGCACTTTTAAGAAGTTAAGTAGAAAGAAATTTGGCCATTTTCGTGTGAATCGAAAATTAGGCACTAATGCCTATTTGCTGGATTTACCAAATACTGGTGGCACTTCTCCTGTTTTTAATGTTTCTGACCTATCTTTATATAAAGGAGATTCTGACGATTTTGTAGATATTGAAACTTTACCACTCGTTGCTCCTTTGGTAAAGTCAGAAGATCAAATTGAAGATGTTGTTGATGTGAAAGTTATTAAAACAAGGCATGGAGAACACAAGAAGTTCTTGGTCAAATGGAGCAATCGACCATTGACTGATTGTACCTGGATTGATGATGCTGATCTAAAAAAGAAAAATTTGGAGCTTTATGAACGAGTTGCTGATACGTTCTCATCAGGAGATGAGAATTTTCCACCAGGGGAGAATTGATGCTATCAAATATTTCTGTAATTTTTATTTTATTTGAACAATATTATATTTTATGTTTTTTTTTTTTTCTTTTTTTGTTATCTAATGATGGGAAAGCATCCAATGATCATGCTAGGTTGTGCATGGGGCTTGGTAGACCTTTGGTTTGTTGGCTTGATTGGTCAATTTGATGATGCTGGTTCACGGGTTGATTGGAGGAGGTTGGGGTGGAGCTCATTCTCTTAGTTGCTTGAGTTGAAGTTTAGTAGCTCATTAAGGTCCAAAATGTAGCTCATTAAGAAGGATTCAATGATGGGGTGGACTTGTCCCTTCTCCTTCCCCTTTCTTCTCGTTTCTTGGGAAACCGTGGCTTATTTTTAATGATGGTTGAATTCTATGCATAGGATTCATGTGGGGATTGCTGTTTTCCATGCTTTGCCTCTTGGATTTTCGGTCGGCTGCTGTTTTTCCGTGCCTGGGATCTTTCCCGTGACTGTGGCTCCTTGGTTCCGTGCGGCCTCCTTGATTCCTGTAGTTGCTCCTTCGGTTTCTTAAGCTGGGCTGTTTTTCCAAAAAGGCAAATGAGAAATTCATGAACCTGGTGCTTGGGTTCTTGTGGAAAATCAATATATGTGACTTTTGGCATTCCCCTATCTTGCCTATAAATATGAGAAGTTGTTGTGAAGGAAGGGAGTTGATTATTGTGAGCAAAATTGCTATTGACCTGCGGGTTATTGGAAAAGCTTGCGAGCTTTGTCCACCTTCTTTCTCATCCCCTCCGGAAATCTTGCGAGCTCTTTCCTACCTTTCGTCTCGGCTTCTAACCTCTTTCGTCTCTCCGCAAGTACCACTCCATCTGTATCCTTCTTCTCAAAAGTGAAGCAACTTTAGGGTGTCGTATCTTGGTTGATTTGGAAGCATTTGTTGGGGGAATTGAACAATCTTGCAGTGGTGGACCATCAGTTTGCTAGTTCTATGCACTTATCTTATTTAACCTACAATTCGATGCATGTGAAAAACCCGCTCTGACGGTTGTCTGAGGATAGCGTTGCTTTTGCTTTCTTTGTTTCTTTAAAATCTCTTAGTGTTTTCTCGTTGGATTTTGAATGTTTTAGTTTGATTGCTACTATTTTAATATAATCTGGTTTAAATTCTATCTATTATTCTCTTTGTCGGTTTTCTTACTTGTGTGTCTACATCAGTATGTATCTAATGACTAACCATAATTGTAAGTTCTCTCTCATCAACAAGATGGCTATTTAAGCATAGGATCTTGCATCTATGGAAAACATGAAACCATATCATGAAGTCCTTATAAAATGAGGGCAAAATCATTGGGTAGTATCCTACCTCAAATATAATCTTCTTTTCGAAAATTTACCAAAAAACACCTAAATCGGGCAGCGGGCAGGGCGGGCTCTCGGGCAGGGGCAGGGGCAACGGGCAAGGGCCAAGTGAGAGGCCGAGTCATGAATTTTCAAAGCCCACCATGTTGAGTGTGGGGCATGCCACAAACTAGAATAGGAATACTTCATGAAGTACAGCAACAACACAAAGGGGGAGAATAATAAGTGAACATGGAGAACAACCAGGAATTTTTCATTATTGGGCAGCTTGCTAAATTTGAAGAAATGATGATGAGAATGATCCAAGGATCATAGAATAAATTCTAAGAACTACTCCTAAGGTGGAGTTGCCAGCATGAACCTCGAATTCTGTTATGAGGAAAATAAGATTCTAAGGAGCTAGAGCATTGGCATCTACTCCAGTGGCTGATGAGAATTATTACCTAGATAGTGATGAGCGCAACCTCGACTTCTTGTTGAGAAGAAAGGTGGGCTGAGAAGAAAAGTTTTCGCTAACAAATGATTTCTCAAGGGAGATTGTTAAAGCAAAGCCCCTAGCAAAGATGAAGATTCTTCACTTGGATTCAAACAAGGGGAAGATAGATTTAGTCAACCATATCGCCTATTTCAAGATGGCCATCTCATTGATTGACATTGATGACACATTAAAGTGTAATATTGTTTTTCACTGCAATCAAAGAATCATTACTGAGGTGGTTCTCATATCTTTCACTTAATGTGATTGCTTCATTCATTGAGTTTAAAAGAATGTTAATCACTCAGTTTGTCAGTGTTTAATGGTTGTTGAAGAATTCACAAGATTCGTTGCAAATGTGTTAGGAGGCAAGCGAGTCGTTAAAAAGCTACATTGCCCGATTCCAAAAATAAATGCTAGATATGAAAGATATAGAGTCGTCAATGGCCAAAGCCGATCTAATATAAGATTTGCAGGATAACCTTTAAGATATGCAAATGGCCTATAGCAGTCGGGGACTTCGACCAAGTTAGTAGAACTTTCTAATAGTCATATCAATGTAGAAGAATATAACAAAACTCAGGACTAAGAAGAAGAATTATCAAAGAAGAAAATTTGGACAATTTACTAAGGATTAGAGAAGTCGCCTCAAGATTTAGGGGGCGGAAAGGAGATTTATAATGATCAGAAAAGAAATGTGAACCAACAGCAAACTCATCCATTTGAGGGGTGAGTACGAAATGAAAAGCGTTGAGATGATCACCGCGAATGGCAAGTCACCAACAACTCAAATCACCAAATATCGATTATGACTCCACTGAGATTCTCTATAGACGAACCCGTTAGGGCCATTCAACAAAAAATTTTTCAAGTTAGCATCTTTGATGAAGTCAGAAGGTCACCTTCAAAGTATTGCGCATATCACCGCAACCATTGCCATGATATTGCGGAGAGTTGACACTTCAGAAGCCTGGTGGAGGACATGATTGATGGGGACATCAGAGCGTGGAAAGTCTATCAGATACGTGGTCGTCGATCTACGGACACAATTGAGTCGATGTATTTCTGAGTTGTATTATTTATTTTCTTTATTATTATGTCATGTTGTAATTGTTTTATTAGTGTTTCCGTTTTTATCCCTTACTAAAGGGAGGTTAAATGTAAGCCCAGTGGGCATTGTCATCTTTTATTTTCTTGAGTCTTTATACGAGGCTATATATAGCCCCATTGTTCTCTTGTGATGCTAATGAATGACTGATTAATAAAATTTCTTCCCTTGGTTTGAGTTCTCATGAGAGCTTGAGAGATTGGAGCGAGATCCCTTGGCGAGGGAAATTGAATCACCCACCAACCTTGGAGATGGTCGGGTTCGCGGTTCTTCTCTTTTATCTATTTCACTTTTCATCACATAACCGAAGGCAACCTAACTCCATCTCACCTCAAGCCGCCATATTTAAATAGAAGAGGTTTAAGAAATGTAGCCTTCATAACCCCACCATATACCCGCCAAAATTTCTCCACCACCAAGCTAGCTGTCGGCCCTCTCTTGCCTCCTCCTATTTGGATTTTTGGAGAGAAATCCATCTCTTGCAAAAGAAAAAAACAAGGACAGCAAAGAGGCTGTTCCTTCAATACTTCAACGTAACAAGGTCGATGCATGGCTGATCCCGACCTTGACAATAGCCTAGCCTACGATGAGCAAGGTTTCGTGCACATCCTTCACTCGACTTTCTTCGACGTCAACCCAAATATCGATCACACTGTCGAGGAATACGTGGAGCGCATTCTAGACACTCTTGTCGAAGCCATAGAGGAGCAACTTTGTACCGTTCAGTGGAGGATTACGCCCGAGTCGTAACGAATGTCTTCCAATCTTCCTCCAGTATTTTCATAGTCTAACTCTCTCTTGTTTTTTTGTTTTATTCATGGTCTTGTTCGCCTAATTCTGCCGAGCTTAGTAAACGTAGGGCTAACAGTAGGAGGAGGGAGTGGGGAAAATTTCACGAAAACGCTCCACTTTAGAAACTTTGAAGACAAGGAAGACGAGGAGGGAGGTGCCTATTAACACCAAAATCAGCTATGAAAGTGAAAGGAGAGATATAAGGCTAGGACATATGCACACTAGATGACAAGTATTCATATTTAAATAGAAGAGGTTTAAGAAATGTAGAAACGATGGAATTAATGGTGGATGGGAGAAGGATGGTCTGTTTAAACACAAGCAATAAAAAACCAAAGAAAATTGTTAATTTCTATACCTACAAGGCATAAATATGCCACTCCGCACGGGACCGGCCGAGTAAGTGTCCGGGTTGCATTAGTAAATTGAGTGTTAAACTCATTATATCGAAGCTCACTTGCCTGAACATTTGCAGATTTGCTTAATCAATACTGTTTGGCTGCTGTTGGCTGCTGTGATAAAATCCTTGAGAAACGGTAGTCTCACATGACACAGGAATAACCTTGAGTTTGATACTACTAATCCCACATAACATAAAAACCTGGAGTTAGCCACAGACCTGAAAGCGCTTCTGAATTTCATAAATATCACGAAGAAGCATTTCCTCTTTGGCAACTGCCTACAATGTTTTGGAGGGCAGTTCATATGTCAATGGAAAATATAGGGACTGAAAACAAGAAGAAAGTGTAGCAAACATCTTGAGATGACAGATGAAATTTTAAGTTTAATATTTGTAATGAAAGGAACACATAACATAAAGTAGAACATTGTTGAAATTAGTACTTGTTGTTATGTTCTCGTTAAAGCTTGCCTCAGCTCCTCAAGAGCTTGAACCAGCATGGATTCCCGTTCACCTGATTCTTTTAAGCGGCTCTCAAGTTCAATTCGAGCTTCACTATTGGAACGTGCCTCGGCTAGTGCTTCAGCCTCCTTGGCAAGTTTCAATTCGTTAACATAAAATTCCTTCTGAATAGCAAGATCTGCTTGATATTTCTAAACTGTTTCTTGCAGCAACTTCTCTGTAGTTATCTTATCTTTTTTTAATGCTCTCTGTTTTTACATCCTCTACCTAAAGTGTACGAAAATCACAGATATTGAGGATAAAAAGATTGATGATATACATAACACAAGTTGATTTGCAAATATATGCATAAATTGGTTGTTAACAATTAATCAGCTAAGACTCTTTCAATCATAGAATTACGAGTAAAGTGAAAGAATAAAAATAAAGCAAAACAAAATATCTGTAGATTTTATCATCAAAAAGGAATTTACGTCAAAACAACAACCCTAACATTCAATTTCAACTCAATATGATACATAAATTCTTCATTTAACAGCTTGAAGCTTAGAGTTAATCTTATGTTTTTTCTCTTCCATCTCTCTTATCTGAACAATTAGCAAAAGTACCTAGAGAGGTTTTGTTGGAAATATATCAATTACTTATCCTTCTAAAGAAATATGAACGTACGTGTTTACTGGGAACACAATCATTTGTATTGATTCTTAGGTTTTATTTCCTAAAAATATGCATATGATGAGGACTTTTGTATAAAGAACATGCGTTCTCTAGTATTCTAAATAAATTTTTAGGTCTCACTTATTACTGCATTGGTTTAATTCAGCGCACTGAATTTCAATAAACACGGTTAGAGTTCAGAATTACTCCTACAGTGTGAATTGCTAATTACTACTTGCTGCTATTTCACACCATAATGTTGTTACCCTTGCCATTGTTGTTCCCGTTGTTTTCCCCTGACTATTTTCGCTTTGATGGATATGCTTGCTATTGTGCTATCATTCCCTTTGCTGCTCTGGCTTTGTTGTTACTATTCTGCTTTTCAGTACTGTTTTATTTTTGCTTTTCCTGCTAATGCTAGTCTTTGGTGAAGCCTATTGCCATTGTTTTTCTGCCCCGCCTCATTCATTCCAATTGTTCCTGCATCCTAATATCATGCCTATCTCCTTATTACCTCTTTGTTTGTGGCAAAAGCTTGCCCATTCTGATGGGTCCTCAAAGCAATTAAGGAATTGGAATTTAAGACAGGATTTCTATTGCTGGAATTAACGAATGATTTATTAAAAATTGCTGTTTTGAGTATATTTTGATAGATTCTGAGAAGTTTTTTTCTTTTTAAGTTCTGTCTAGGATATATATATAAGGCCCTCAGGCATGCAAAATGCATTGGATATTGAATGTTAAATAAATTTTCAGTTTTTCTCTGGTCATGTGTACTTGTTGGACGTGTATTTTTGAGTGGTTTATAGTTGTGGATGCCTAATTTTGGTGATAAACTCCTTGCTCCGGTGTGTGGCCTGATTCTTTATTTTTTTGTGATTACTATCATTTTTCTTATTTTAAATTAATTAGCTGCTGGTTTTGTAATGTGATACTTGCCAGATTTTCCATTTCAAAGTGTGACCTTGATTATTTTAAAATTGTATATTTGTTCACTATTTTCTTCTAGAATTTCAGGATTTTGGATATTATTAAATTATCTTTTAGGATTAAAGAAACATGTTTTCTGTTGTTAGATTAAAGTGCCAAGTTTTTGGTAAAATATGAATTGGTAGCCCATGAATTGTTTTTAATTTTTTTAAAAAAATAAATTGTATTTAATCGTATGTTGTATTAGGAAAAAAGCGAATTTTTTTTAAATGATTCTTAGTAGTTAGTACTTTATGTATTTTCTTTCATTTTTAATTCATTAGCTTAGATTTTTTGCAAAAATGGAATCAAAGTAGAAAACTTTTTAAATACTTTTCTGTGTTCATGACTTCTGAAACAGGTGAAGAGCTATCTAAAAAGTAAGCAGCTCAGGAATCAACAATCAGGAAGTTGAGGGCACAGGCATGAAGGCTATTTTTCTGTCTTTCATTGTTCTGCAAAATATAATTGAACTTTATGAACGTATTTTGCTAAATGTCCAGATAAAAGAGATGGAAGAGGAAAAACAAAAGATTAACTCGCTTCAGGCTGTTAAATGAAGAATTTATCTACCATATTGAGTTGAAATTGAATGTTATGGTTGTTTTTTTGACATAAATTCCTTTTTGTTGATAAAATCTACATATATTTTGTTTTGCTTTATTTATATTCTTTCACTTTACTAGTAATTCTATGGTTGAAAGAGTCTTAACTGATTAATTGTTAACAACCAATTTATACATATGTTTCCAAATCAATCAGTCTTATGTATATCATCAATCTTTTCATCCTTAATATCTGTGGTTTTCGTACACTTTAGGTAGAGGAGACAAAAGCAGAGAGCATTAAAAAAGATAAGATGGCTACAGAGAAGTTGCTGCAAGAAACAGTTGAGAAATATCAAGCAGATATTGCTATTCAGAAGGAAATTTATGTTAACGAATTGAAACTTGCGAAGGAGGCTGAAGCACTAGCCGAGGCACGTGCCAATAGTGAAGCTCGAATTGAACTTGAGAGCCGCTTAAAAGAATCAGGTGAACGGGATTCTATGCCGGTTCAAGCTCTTGAGGAGCTGGGCAGGCTTTGATGAGAACAGAACGACAAGTACTAATTTCAACAATATTCTACTTCATGATATGTGTTCCTTTCATTACAAATATTGAACTTAAATTTTCATCTGTCATCTCAAGATGTTTGCTACACTTTCCTTCTTGTTTTCAGTCCCTTTATTTTCTATTGACATATGAACTGCCCTTCAAAACATTGTAGGCAGTTGCCAAAGAGGAAATGCTTCTTCGTGAAATTGATGAAATTCAGAAGCGCTTTCAGGTATGTCGCTAACTCCAGGTTTTTATGTTATGTGAGATTAGTAGTATCAAACTCCAGGTTATTCTTGTGTCATATGAGACTACCGTTTCTCAAGCCTTTTATCATATTGATTAAGCAAATGTTCATGCAAGTGAGCTTCAATATAATGAGTTGATCACTCTAGTTCATGATTCAACCCGGCCACGTTTGAGGCATATTGAAGTCATGCAGGTATAGAAATTAACAATTTTCTTTGGTTTTCTTTTGTTTGTGTTTAAAAAGTTTGCTACATTTCTTAAACCTCTTCTATTTAAATATGAATACTTGTCATTTAGTGGGCCTATGTCCTAGCCTTATAGCTGGTTTTGGTGTCACCTGAAAGAGAAAGCCAGTTAAAACCACCTAATAGTATAAAATCCATGATATCCGATCAATATGCAAGATGGGTGGGTGGTTAGACTCTGAAATTTGGGATCGACGTCTAGAGAAGTGATCCCATACTTATGAGTGGTATAATGCTTTTAAAACTAATGCATTTAAGTTTTAATTTTAGTTGGTTACTAATGCAATTTATGCTAGTCAAAGTCTCCAAATCAGGAATGTATAAAATTTTAAAAAGGCTAATAAAATAATTTTTAGAAAGACTAAGCTTCTCCCAGTCCGGCACTTCATCCTCATAGGCCAGATTATCCAAACTCTACCCGCAGGTGGGGAAATGTCTAAAAGAAGAAAGAATGCATACATGCGACCCCGGATGATTCCGACTATTCCTTAAATCGTTATATTTCTATGTTGCTTAATTCTTACAATTTTATTATCAATTGCGAGTTGGAAAATTTTATCCCTAAAAGAGCCTAGCAAGTCAGGCACATGCACATACAAGAAAGAAACCTATAAAAGGCATGACAGCTCTACTGCGCAAACAAAGTAAACACAACAAATCACAACAAAAATCCACGAAAAAGAGTGTCCAAAGTCCATGACAAGTGTCATACAATATTACATCATAGAGTACATAAAAAGTAGTGGTGGCTGGGCTCCACAGATAACAACCTGGGAATGACGCAAATCTTAAAACAAGGCATTTTTATCTCTTGATCTTCATCTTTACTTCCTTGATTCGTCTGTGGATCATCTTCATTCCTTCGGGCTCCTCGTAGTGAATCCTCCAAAAGGATGTCCAAATGAAAAAGGAAACTCCTTGTAGGGGGGTTTTCTTTTCTCCTTAGGACCCCTTTACATTTAAAATGCCTTGTTTTAGATTTTCACAATGCTCGTCATCCAATACATTTACATCAGAAAAAGAAAAATCTAGACTCTCCTACAGGGTTATCCTAAGCAATTATAATCAAAATCATCCAAGCAGTTATATATAAATGAAAAAAATGCTCAAAAGCAATCACACTTGGCCGTGCTCTTATTATTTGGGGGCTAAGCAGCTGAAGCACCCAAAGCAGTTTATATATATATATATTATGAATTTTAGCCCCCATCTGCAAGAAAACAATGTCAGTATAAAGAGCGTTCTTAACCTATGGGTATTCTATCGCTCACAACAACAGTGCAGAAAGAAACTAAAACTCATCACAGAAAACTAAAACAAGTAACAAAACAAACAGCATACGGGTTACATGGAAGTCGCCACAACATAGAGACAGAAAGAAAAGCAGAACATCGGCCTAACCTAAAGCTAGTAGTCGTGTCCTAACAATTAAGTCTAAGTGTGTGTAGGCTGTGTAGTTTTGGTAGGTCCTATGTAGGATAGTTTAGTTAAAGTTATTTGCATTTTTTTTTATTTATTGAAGGGGCAAAAGAAGATTTTAATTGAAGTTTAAATCTTAATATTTTAGGATTGATTTTAGATGTTTTGTTTTAGTATTTGATTAATTATAACATTTATTTCACACCGAAACCGTGAGGTTTATTTCACCCTCCTTGGGGCTAACATAATAGCCTCATAGACCTAGGTTACCAGTGATAATCAACTTTGTTAAATTATTTTTAGCAATGATTAAAATTGCGTATTTGGGTATTGAGGCGTTTTTCATTCGTGGGGCGAGGCGTAAGCCTCAAGGCTTTTTGAGGCGTAAGCCTCAAAATCAAAAGATTGCGTAAACATAAGATGATAAATTTTTTATATACTAATGAGTGAATAATATAACACATAAAAAAGCATAAGATATGAAGTGAAATCAAAATATCCCAATAATAAGACAACATGAAATATAGTTCAACTCAAAATTCTATCTTTCCCAAATCCCAGTATTCTTTTCATTAAGATATAATTCTAATTTCCAAAAATAAATAGCAATGACATATCACATAAAAACTCATAAGTCGTCAGCACTGTTATTATTAAGGGTTCTTCATTTGAATCATCATTATGATGAACTGCTCTCTCCTCTTCCACTCCTATAGAGTCCAATGTCGGGCTTACTTCAAGATTTTTGAAAGTTTTAATATATAGCGTGAGGCGAGGCGGGCCTCAACCAAGTTGAGGCGCAAGCCTCATAAAAAAAACTCGAAGCGTTTTTATTGGAATTGCGCAAAAGCGGGCCTCAAGGCGAGCCTTATATTGCGCAATTTTAAACCATGATTTTTAGTTAGTTATTGAAAGAAAAAGAAAATGTGACTTAAGCATTTTATTAATCAAGTTTGTTAGTTGATTTTAAATATTAGTCTAAGATTTAATATTAGAAATTTTTTATCCTAATGAATTTTAGTTTTAGGTTTGACCTAATTTTAGTCTACCTCTTAAACTTTAGATTGATTAGGAGTTTATTATTAGTTTAGTTGAACTTGATTTGGGTTTATATTTTAGATTTGTAGTTTAATGATTATATATGTTCAGTATAATTTAGTTAAGGGTTAAATATATTTTTTTTATATGTTTTAAGAGTTAGGTTATGATTGATTGGTTAATTATTAATGAATTAAGAAAAAATAAACCTAAGAAAGTTTGTCACTAAGTTTTTGTTTTAATGTCTCTATCTTATAAGGAGCATGCACCCTAAGTCTATGTTATCTAAGACCTGGTCCTTAATTTTTGTCCTTAGATGTCATTAAAGTTATAGGACTAAAAGCAGTTTTATTTTCTAACCCTTAGGACTTTTGTATATGTGAAAGGGTTTGAGATCTAAAATAAAATATAATTGATGCATTTAACTTTTGTGCATTATTTTTGTTTTGAATAATATTAGTTATATTTTCTATTTTTTGTTTTATTTTTATGTTATCCAATGATGGTGGTAAATCCAATGATCATGGTAGGAAATTGTTTGAGTTATGCTTACCTTGGGTTTGCTGGCTTTGGGGTCCATCATGTCCTTTGGGGAAGTTTGCTGGTTTCGGGTGGGCCTTGACTGTTAGTGGTTTGAGCTTGGGTTATTGGAATTCTAGTAGTGCTAGCTCATTATGATCATATAGTGGTGAAGCTCATTATGAGCTGATGTTTAGTTATGAAATTAAAGAAAAAGAAGCTAGATTTGGTGAGTGGAACTTGTTCTTTCACCTTCCTTTTGACTCTTGGGCTGCTGCAGCTTTTCTGCTGGTTTTCTCTCCCACGGGTTGCTGCTGTCTTTACTGTTGTGGCCCCCCTTTTTATCGTGAATTGAACTAACCTGCTGGAACCGGAGAATTGTCTGCTAGTTTCCTATGCTTGGCTGCTGGATCCGTGGCCTCATTCCTTGTACTTTGCTGTGCCATTTGGGATTTCTGTACAAAACCTGTTCAATTCCCCATTTATGTGTGGAATTGAAGTGTTTTTGGGCTATTTAGTTTCCCCTCTATTGCCTATATATATGAGATGCTTTGTGATAAAAAGGGTGGGTGAATATTGAGAGCAAAGTTGCTATAAACTACGAGTTCTTCTTGGAAAAGCTTGAGAGCTTTGTCCATTTCCTCTTCTACCTCTTGGAAGGCTTGCGAGTTTCTCCACCCTTCGTTTGGGTTTCTAACCTCTTTCTTCTCTACGCAAGTTCCACTCCACCTGTATCTTTCTTCTAGTTCCGTTGGTAAAGTTCCTTGGCTGTTTTGGTGGATTTGTTGGCTGTTTTAATGGCATTTGCTGGAGGAGTTTGGTAGGACTGAATCGGACTGACCGATTCAGTTCAGTTCGATGCAGAAGCGATTTTAAGACTGAATCGGACTGGTCTTGTGACTGGTTCATGGTTGAATCGATCGAACTGGCCGGTCCAATCCGGTTTTTAAAACATTGATTGACATATAATTTAATTTAATTACCAAAATTTTTTAATTAATTATACAAATTGAGTCAAGTAGATCTTTTTCGAGTAGCCGAAACTGTCAAAATTGATTGATATAATTGTGAACAAAAGAAAATTAGCACATCGTGACTAAATACATGATAAAAGGCCACGATTGCAACAAGAGCATACAATCAAGAGGCGAACATGATCAAGACGACATGCACATGATTAAGAGAGACAAGGTGATATGCACGGCTAGGAGGTGTACTTAATCATGAAGTATGCGTTCAAATTGTCGAGAATAAGGGCACAACGATAGTCGAATCAGGAGACTTGAAACTAGCTAAAGTGTGCACATAATGGTCGAGCTTAGACCTATCAATATTGGACCCGACCCGAAAACCCGATCTAAACTCGACCCGGAATTTTCGGGTTTGGGTTGACCCGAAACCGAAGCGGGTCGGGTTCGGGTCCGAAAAACCGTCTCGTTTGCAAAAACGCGTCGGGTTCGGGTTGACCCAACGGGTTGCCGGGTCAACCGGAAAACCCGTTTATTTTAAAAAAATTTGAATTTTCCTACCCCCGCTCGCTCCCCCCGCCCGCTGCCCGCTTCCCCCGCCCGTGCTGCCGCTGCCCTGCGCTACCGCGCTGCTACCCGCCTGCCCCGCTGGCCCGCGCTGGCCGCTCTACTGCCCGCCTGCCCCGCTGGCCGCTCGCCGCTGCCTCGCGCGCCCGATGCTGCGCTGTCGCGTCGCTCGTTGCACCGCACCGCGTCGCTCGCCCGCCCGCTGCACCGCGTCGCTCGCCCGCCTATTGCACCGCTTGATTTCGCGTCGCTTGCGTCGCCCGTTGCACCGAAGCGGGTCGCATCGGGTTGACCCGAACTTGAAGCGGGTTGGGTTCGAGTCCGAAAAATTGACCCGTTTACAAAAACGGGTCGGGTTGACCCGAACCCGAATAGTGCCGGGTCAGTTCCGGGTTCGACCCAAACCCGACTCGTGACCCGAAATTGATAGGTCTAGTCGAGCTCAAGCATGACTAAAATGAAGACAACACATTTATCTCTTATTTTGAGTTTAAAGGCTTGTCCATAATTTGCACAACATCTAATTTTAAGGAACTTCTATTAATAACATAAATGATGGAATGATTTAATATTTACAAGGGGGAAGTTTCTTAGATATTTTTATTGTTTAATGAAATATAAAAAAAATTAAATAATGAGAAAGTCAAACTCAAATTATATAATGCGTAAATTATTTTTTCATTTTTTTCTTTTCCCAATGCCTTTAATTTTGGTATTTAAAACACCCTAAGTCAAGCAGCTTATCTTGATCTATTGACCAACCAAGAGGTCTTGAGTGCGTATGTGATTTGTATCTGAGTTTGTCCTAATTAACCTAAATGTCCCAAAAAAAAATATTAGGTCACATAATATTTATATTACTATGCTTAAATTTGCATACCGTCCTCTCCCTTCTTCTCCAACCTGAATTCATGGTTGTTCCCACATTATGCGACAGTGATGGAATCTTATGCCTAGCTTGCTTGAAATACTTTGACAACCTACAGAGCTTTGAAATGGTGAATGCGACAAAAACAACAACGAAAAGCAAAGTTTAGGTTTCAAGACTGCCACAATACATTTGAACAAAAATGTGACTTAGAGAATTACAAAAGGGAGTATGGATATATATATAGTCAATTGAAGTCACTCCTATGAATCTCAAGTTCGCATTTTCTTTCAAATATATTATTTTAGCCTTGACGCATGAACTTCACCTTTTGGTGTTGTGTATTATATTGACATTTCATGATTATCAACGCCTCAAAACCTTGCAGGCTATGTTGCACCGATACACCTATTTATGAAGACGTGCTGTATCCAATACACTGATACACGGATACGCCTCCGGTACTCCACCGATACGTGTCAGATACACCAAAGCCGTATTCAATTAAAATACTATTTAATTTCAAAAGGACACGCGTATCCGATACACGTGTCTGTTGAAAAACAAAAAGAAAAACAAAAAAAAGGCGTGTCGTATTTACTTCCGCGGTTGCGGGAAGATCCTCTCATTTCCGAGATGGATTTGAGTCTCTTGATGATATGAAAATATTAAAATTTACTAATCTTTCACTTGATGAGCTTGAATTAGAAGCTATGATATTTATTGAAGATGATATAGAAGTTCAAAGACAAACCAATGAACAAGATAATTATATCATTCCATCTATTAAATAGTTGAAACTTCATGTGCTAGATAATTTATGTTTATGATTTTGTTGTTATATATTAATTTATGTTTATGCTTTTGTTGTTGTACTAGATATTTAATGCTTACTTATATTTTGATATTATAAGCTACAAGGCTACAAATGATGTTGTTGTCATTTTTTTTTTTGAAATTTCAAATTTATGCTTTGATTGCTTTCTTAATTTTATGTATAATTTATAAATTATAATGTCGTGTCCGCGCCGTACCCGTATCCTGTATTTTTAAGAATTGATGTGTCTCGTATTCGTATTGTGTCGTATCCGAGTCGCGGTATCCGTATCGGTGTAACATAGCTTGCAGGTGATCACAATCTTTCAGGCAATTTAGCCAAAAAAGATTATGACACTATAAAATAATGGGGGAGCAGCCATAGACTCGGGTTGGAGTTGAAAGGAAACCAAAAAAATAAAAAATTGAAGTCTCACCAAAAAGGCATTATATTTTCTAAACCATGTTTAAAAAAAAATGCCCATGAAAGCTCGGCCCAAATTGTACAAACCTACAAAGTCTCAATGTTTAAAACGTATTCGAGTAAGGCGTTTTTCACTGAGGCGAGGCGTAAGCCTAAGGTTTTGCATTATATTTTCTACGACATGAGTGAGCATGTGCATGTTTAAAATTATAAAATTGCCCATGATGATTTGAGCTCGGCCCAACTTATTTATGTACAAACCTACAAGAGGTTGAATGACAGTAACGTATCACTCATTCTCTCTAATCACGTATGATAACGACACAAACATCAAA
>CM028347.1:12302400-12403505 GCA_016618105.1 Dendrobium huoshanense | reverse complement strand
TTTTCCTTCCAAGCACATCCCGTTGATGTCACCTTCTCCTCCTCCGTCAGCCCATTGACGGCGAAGTATCGCTCGAACTTGTAAATCCACCCATACGCATCTTCTTCTTCGAATATGGGCATCTTCAACTTCCTCACTTTCTGTTCACCACCATTTCCCTAATTCTCCCATAATCTTCCCTTGCTCTGCCATATCCCCCCAACCCCCTTCGAAATCCCCCCTTCTTTCTTCAAAATCAGCACCTCGGCAGCCGTAGTATCCCTCCTGACGTTCCTCGTATCCACCTCCCTTTTCTTCCCTCTGGATATGCTCCAGATGGGGTCTTCTTCCTTCTCCTTCTATGATTTCCACCTCATACCCTACGAATTTCAGAATTCGTATTTTTTCCTTCCACCCTTTTCGACATGGAAGCCGCCGTTTGGTTTTGAATTTCTAACATTTTCTTCATCATGTCCCGGAGATCAGCGACTTGTTCTTCCATTGAGGAAATCCTTTCCTCCACCGTCGTCTTGATTTGATTCATCTCTCCTTCAAGCCTTTCCTCCAGGGCATCCACTTTTCTGGCTGCCATCTTGATTCGAACTTTGGCAAATTCAAAAATTCAGTATTTGGATTGCAAAAACAGCACTTCCTCCGTTCCCGACCAAAATCAGTTGCTGAAATTCGCCCAAAACAGCCCACGAACGGTCCCAAGACTTGCTCTGATACCAATTTGATAGGAAACACTTGAAGGTCTCAATTATTTTCTATCAATCTTCGAAAAACAACGAGCTTTCTCCACAAAATCACAAAAACAGTAGATAATTTGTATTATTTGATGAAAGGAACACGGAAAATAGCAAGATACAATTGATCCTCTATTTGAGGGAAGGATCGATCTCTCCCAAATCTCTAGACGCTGTTAGAGCCCGAAGAAAGACCTAAATCTAGGAGATCTCAAATTTCAGCCAATTCAAGATACCCAAACCCTAGGAAAACAAACTATTTAATGCATACAAATAAAAAAGAAATCCCTAAACAATCCCTACATTCAAATTTCCTGGATATAAGATTTAAGATAGTTTGACATCTATTTATTTTTATAATCTAAGTTTATTGTTATTTATATAAAAGATGTCCACAAATTTAACTACTTGTTAGTAATAAGAACATAACATTATATCTTTGAAGCGACACTGAGTTGTGTGCTTGAAAGTAACATTATATAGATATAAAATCTTATAAAAATGCAATTGATCCTTTGGCTCAAATATTACTAGCGAAAGTGTCAAACCATCATGAAACTAAATTAAGCAATCAGTAGAAACATAGGCAAAGCTTTTTATGGAAAACGCCCCTTTTGGGGAAGATAGAAAAGAAAGCTATAAGCGCAGAAACTTGCTTAAGAGAAATAACAAAAATATACATTTCTAAATACTTTTGCACAAAGGATTTGGGGTGTTACAACAAGATTAGGATAACTCGTAACTGCCAATTTGATATGAGAAGAATGACATTCTGCTTAGCTATCAGAAGAACAGCCCTTCAATAAGTAGGGAGCTATCTCAGGAGTAAAAATAGCAAAATAAATAAACCACTAGAAGTTACAATTTGAATGCTCCAAATTTTTTTTTAAGTATTCCACATGTTTTTTATCTTGTTTCCTCGTTTTATCTCTTTTATAAATGCTTAAGTTAAGAAAAAGGAGATCTAGAAATGTCCAACCAATTAGATGTACTAAGAGTGAACGGATTAAAATATTTGTTAAATATAAAAATTGTGTGAAAGATTGATAATGAAATTTTGATAAATAAGAATTTTAGGGATGACATTTTTTAACAAGGACTAGGAAAATTATTGAAACCATGAAGTTTTCTATAGATGAACTTTAGTTTTAAAGAAGATGCATAAAAGCAAAATAAAATTTCATGGGAGTTAGAAGATAGATTTGAGTTGTCTGGTTATCAAATCCATTTATGTGATTTTAAAAATTAATAGTGTCGAATGACTGGAGAACAAGTATTTTGTACTTGTATTTATGAACAAAAGATATTTTAGGATGTGGTATATAATGTTTATTGGGAAATCACACTAATGATTCATATAATGAAGTAATAGTAGACGATGTTGGAATGTAGACTTTCAAAATTATATTGTAATTGAATAATCAAATTTCTTTTTATGCCAATAAGATCCACTAATGATACAATTTTCATGATAGAGCAATTAATGAAAAAATATACAGAGAAATGAAATGATCATCGTAAGATCTTTATGTTCTTGAAGACGACATATGATTGAATGTCACAAGAATTGATATAGTGGATGAAGGAGAACATATATCCATAAATATATTTCGATATTGGAAGTAATTGTGGATTAAAGAGTTTATAAATAATATAAGATCATACCAAGGTTTAACATTATTATTAGTATCTTTTTAGTTCATTATGAAAATGCTTAAAAAGGTACTCAAAGTTGGGTAACGTGATTTATACTATTTGAGATAACATGATACTTATTATTGAGATGTCAGTTGAAATGGAAAGTCAGAACAATGGAGGAAACATTTAGAAGATTAGGTGCTTAGGATTATTATAATGAAAATTAATTACATCATATGTTTATTTAATGTATATGATATTTATAATTACTACTTAGTATTGTTAAAAGATCAAGGTTATCTTGTATGATGGTTTAAATATTTCGGATCTATCATAAAAAATATGGTGATTTCAATAGACTAATAGAGGTTTCCATCCAACTCAATTTTACGAACAACTTTTGTTTGGCTTGTTTGTTAACTAACACAATGTTTAAAATTGCGTATCGGGTATTGAGGCATTTTTCATTCGTGAGGCGAGGCGTAAGCCTTAAGGCGTAAGCCTCAAAATCAAAAGATTGCATAGACATAAAATGATAAATTTTTTATATACTAATGAGTGAATAATATAAAACATAAAAACATAAGATATGAAGTGAAATTAAAATATCCCAATAATATGACAACATGAAATATAGTTCAACTCAAAATTCTATCTTTCCCAAATCCCAGTATTCTTTTCATTAACATATAATTCAAAATTTCAAAAATAAATATCAATGACATATCACATAAGAACTCATTAGTCATCAGCACTGTCATCACTAAGGGGTTATTCATTTGAATCATCATTATAATGAAATGCTCTCTCCCCTTCCTCCTCTCCTATAGAGTCCAATGTCGGGCATTTACTTCAAAATTTATGTAAGTTTTAATATATATAGCGTAAGCCTCATGACAGTGAGGCGAGGCGGGCCTCAAGGCGGGCCTCAACCAAGTTGAGGCGCAAGCCTCATGACAGTGAGGCGAGGCGGGCCTCAACCAAGTTGAGGTGCAAGCCTCATAAAAAAACTCAAGGCGTAAGCATCGAGGCATTTTTTACTGGAATTACGCAAAGGCGGGCCTCAAGGCGAGCCTTATATTGCGCAATTTTAAACCATGAACTGACAAGTAGAATATGAACATAATATTTATGATCAATTTCTTAAAAAAAGAAACACAAGCAAAGCGTTGTTTGTTTGTGTTTGGCTCGTTAAGCTATACATAGTTAAATATTAAATATCTATATACATTTTGGTCAAAATAATGCAAAAACAAAATCATGTTTCAAGGTTGTATATGGTGTTAAGTGTTTGCTTTACTTTTATTAAGAGGTTTGGTGTTTGATTCTTTCTTTCTTTTTCTTTAAAGTAATAAAAATCCTTTTTTTATTGATATGTTATTTTGTTTTTATTTACGTTCATGAACAAGTTAATATCAAATCAAATACAAACAAAGAAATATAAAACATTAGCGAACATTAATTGCATGCAAACTAGAAAAAAAACTAACGAATCAAACTCAAACAGGACTTCGTTCAATTGTGTAGATCTTGAAGACATAAGACTTAAGACTAAGTTATTAGAATAACTTAGTAAATAATGAGTATTCTTCTATTAGGGCAAGTAGCAAGATTTAAAGGTAAATTTATTGAATTACATTTTGATGTCTACCTTTTAGGGATTAAAATTTTGAAGATTAAGAAGTCATTGATATGCAAGTATTTTGAAAATAAAAGAAAAAGTGGATGTTTGTTAAAATTAGGAAGGATTCAGTTTGAAATAATTAAATTAGAAAGATGATAGGAGTCACGTCAATTGAAGCTAGGGGACTACATCCTGCATGTCATCTATTACGAGACTTTGGGTTGCCTTTTGTTTTCTTAGTTAAGGTGCTCTCGTCCCCTGGCAATTCTTTTGTTATGGGCTTAAAGTTCCATGTGATATCATTTACTACCAGATTTTTTATCTTTCTGCTTTGGCGTCGTTGCAATTTTATGGGTATTATAGCTCTTTACATACCTGTGACTTTACGCTTTATTGCAATATTCCATGTACTGTAGCAACCCATGAGTAGTGGATACCTTCCATTTCTGTTTTTTGTTGTATGCAGTTTGGAGGTTTCTTAGCTCGGGATAAGGTTATTGATTTTATCTTTTGACTTTTTAACTTTAATTAAGGAATTTTTGTGAAAATTATTAGGCATTGTGAGGATGTAATAGAGCTATATACGGATTTCTATTCTGATGCAACAAATTTCTGGTTGGATGGGACTCCTCATAATCTTACAAAATTTCTAGGGAAGTTTTATCTTTGTACCTATGTGAAGTCTTGTTTTTCAATGTGATTATCTCTTATCTTTTTCTATTCTCTAATTTAATGATTTGTTTTGTTATGTGACTAATTATATTCAAATCTGATGATAATTCATTTTTGAGTTTTTGATTGACTGTGCAATTGTTTGAAGATCCTGAATGTCAATGCAAGGTTTTTGTTAGATGGCTTTTAAATTATTTTTGGCACGGATTTTATGTATTTCTGGTTTTCTTCTGAAAGGATGACTAGTTTTTTTTAAATTATGAATTGTGAATTTGACTTGTAAAGAAATCCTGGACCTTGTGATGCCCTACACCAAAAACGATGAATAACTATATAAATCTTCCCAGAATGATAGGTGGCTGACATTCAATTTGATGGATTAAAAGTGTCATAAGTTATAACTGATGTTGAAATAATGAATAGATGCCAGAACTGCAAGCTTTGTTGATAATGTTTGGAAGCACTATATGAGCATGACTTTGTAGGAGTTCATCCTTTCTCTCTTTCATTAATGAGTGTAAATAATTTATCTTACCATGAGAAATATATTGTCATACTTATTTTGTTAAGGATTAGGCTATGGATAGATTGGACTGCAACAATTTCTGAGCATTCCTCGTGATGGCTTGTGTATTCCTATTTTTTCAGATATTTCTGTGCATGACTTTTTGTACATGGTAATTCTGAGCCATTGTTTTCTCTATTCACAATTTTGTTGGATTATTGTTTCTTGTAAAAGGCCCTTGTTTCGCAAGAACTTAGGACATTGTTGATGTTGGAACTGATGATTTATTTGTAATGATTGTATAAGATACTTACTTTGGACCTGGAGCTGTGGACAATATCAAAACACATCTTACGGCATTGGAATCAGAGGTGCTCTATCCATTTCTTTTCTATTATGTTCATACATTCTTCAACAACAACAACAAGCCTTTATCACGCTATATGGGGTCGACTATATGAATCTTTTTTCTCCATTGTGTCCTATTAAGGGTCAAATTCTCAACTAAATCTAATAAATAAAATGTCATTTCTAATATTTTCTAACCAAGCCTTTTTAGGTCTACCTCTACCTTTCTTAATATAAGTTAAATCTAATACATCTACTTTCCTAACCGAGTCATTAGAAGGCTGTCGTTTTATATGACCAAACCTTCTAGGCAACTCTCTCTAATTTTATTTTCCACTGGAGCTACTCCAACCTTTTCATGTATCTACTTTTGTATCCTATCTTTAAGGGTAAAGCCACTTATTCATCTGAACATCCTCATTTCTGCCACACTTAACTTAATAACATGCTTCTATTTTAATGGTCAACATTTTGCACCATAAAGCATTGTAGGTCTCAGTATCATCTTATAGAATTTTCCCTTAAGTTTGAGAGGGACTTTTCCATCACATAACAAGCTAGATGCATTCCTCCACTTCAACCATCCAACTTGAATTCTACCACCATCACTATGAACAATAGACCCGTGATATCTAAAACATGTGCTCTTATTAATGACATGATCGCCCAAAGTTACAATCCATCCACTAGATCTACTATTACTAAAATTGCACTCCATATATTCAGTTTTTGATTTACTCAAACGAAAGTCTTTAAACTCTAAAGTTGACCTCCATAATTCAAGCTCACCTTCAACTCCCTCTATAGTCTTATCAACAAGAAGAATATCATCAGCAAAAAACATACACTAGGGTACAACCTCTTGCAAATATCTAGTGAGAACATCCATAACTAAAGTAATAAGATATGGACTTAAGCTTATCCTTGATTTAATCTAACTGAAATAGGAAAATATTTGGTCAAACCACCTTGTGTTTTAACACAAGTAACAAGTTTGTGATCATCTAAGTGAAGTGTTATAAAAGATATTGTACCCTGAAACATCAAGTGAAGGCAGAAGTGATCCAAATTTTTTCTCCAAAAATTTCTATGTATAAAATATCTACAGACGATGACAACATTTTTCATTAATGGCCACTGACCTCTATCTAAGCCTTTCTTATAAAGACAAAAGTAACTTAAAATATGACTAAACATGTTACTAATCTGATTCAACCTTGTCATTCCCCTTTCTTGTAAAAGAGCCAGAATAATAATCTGGTGTGTTACGACCTCCAATAAGATATTCAATCATATTATAATAATCAGTGTAAGCAAGGACTAATAACATTAGCGTGGAAAAATAATTCAATGTGTGATCAAAGAATGTAAGTAACTTAAGGCTGTAACAACAGTAAATGAGAAAGGTACAAATAGTTATTAATAACTATAATAAATAATATGCAGGGCATGTAATATGTAAACTGCAATATGATGGTACTAGGCTCACCAGAATCAATCTACTTCATGTTATATAATTACTAATAACATCATTGTGCCCAATCCGATTATGTAGGATATATAAATCATACCATCATCATTGTAAATTTCGTTTATTTCTTAACTGCCCCTTGTTAGCTTAAAGAGTTGCCATATTAGAATGTCTAGCTCTGTTCTACGGTTGCACTGTCTGAATAGCCCATAGGCTTTTTAACTCGTAGGCCTTATAATGATATTAAAGCTCATAAGCTTTCCCATATCTAGCATTCACTAGGTCGCACTCCCCATTGGGGTCGCACTGCCCCCCACTAGCCTAACACCTAACCTGACATTTACTCAAGCTCTTCTTATTATTGGGTTTTTTTGTTTCCTATGTATGTTACTTGTTTTTTGACTAGGCATAAGTATAGCGGTTCAAATAAATTCATATGATTGTATGGTATATCAGTGTATAAGGGGTTTAACTACATAATTTACCTTTTTTTAATTTAATGTGATGGAAAAACAAACAACATCAAACATTCTCACATCTCCCAATTAATGGCAATAACTATGTACAACAATTCAGACTAGTTTCACGTGTGAAATATAAAAGCAAATGTCACGTCACTATTAAAGTCGATGCACTTATATATTCATATAAATTTTTTCGCTTGCATACCATATTTAACACAATTATTAGATATTTAAGGGCATAAGATAAATTCTAACATCTCATTCTCTTTATGTCCTCCTCCTTTCCTTCTCTTCCCTTTAATTAATTTCCTTACTAAACTCACCCTCAGCCAAACCCCTTAACACTTTGACATCTCAGACTTCCGCCTCCACTGTGTACCCGAACCCGCTCCAGTACTTTCGTGGCTACTTGCTTCATCTCCCATCCCCCATTTCACCACTGTAGTGTGAAGAATCCAAAGTACCCTCAATTAGCTATAGGGATATTAATTTATCCTAAGCAAATATTTAAATTACCTAAGTAATCCTGCTATCCAGTAGTGCATGCCGCCCAAAGTGCCTACAACCAGCAAAACTTTTGGCCAGCGATAGTAATTCTTATATTCGCACAGTAATGTAGTTTCACTCAACTACAGTAATTCTTATATTGGAATAGTAACATATAGTTTAACTTTAGGAATTTATTTAATTTAGATATAATTCAATAACTTCCACCTCATTGTAAATTAGCATACACTTCTATATAATAATACTCCATTTGACAAGTAGAACTCAATGACATGCTTATTAATGGTATTAGAAAACATATCGTTGTATTTAATGGATAATTAAGTTAATATATCTAATTAATGTATTAACCCATCCATTCCTCTTAATTTTGATATAATGAATTCTTTTTTACAAGTATGAATAATTGTAATGGCCATAAATAGCTCTCTTCCTATAATTAAGAGAGGTATATATATATATATATATATATACAGAGAGAGAGAGAGAGATTTAATTATATTTGGGTTAGAACTTAGTGATCATTCAATAATAGAAAAGCTAATTACCTTGATAACTATTTTGTTCTTCATTATAATTATAAAAATCTACCATTTTTCTACGACTTCAAACCACCTCAACCCTCATATGAAAAAGTCATATATGTTCCATAAAATTATAACTATTGCTTTCAACATAATGTAACTAGTACAAGGCAAAAATCTAATAAATTCTTACTCATACATCCAACTGGCATTAAATCACCTCTAATAGCTAGCTAAAATCCCAAATTTATAGTATAGATCTCCTTGCCTCTTTTATCAACTCCTCTTCTCAACTACACAAAGTTGAAGTCTTCTCCCATTCGTAGCTCCTATCCATTCACTTCTCCAACTCCCTACAATTCATCACAAGCACTCCAACAACCACACTTATACTACATTGTGTTCGCCCCTCGTTATCATGCTCTCAACTTCACCACTATTGCCTTACTCATAGAGATATAACACTTACTAAACTTAAAAAATTTCTCAAATCCTTTTTCTTGGTGCTTGTGGCGTAACAAGTGGACCACCTATGTGTGTTTTTCTTAGCATGATGAGTTAAACTTTAAGTGTTCACACGCGCTTTCATGCTGGCAGGAAAAATTACAAGCTTCCATGCATGTATTTTAAATAACCATGCACACCTTTCTTGGCATGGTGGGCATGCTTAAACTCCCCAAATTTAGGAAAGATGACTAGCTATATGTGAATGGAGTTTATGCATCTAACTAATCTTTCAATAAGCTTTATAACTGTCGTGAGTCAGCACTAACATTGATAGAGGACGAGGAGGGCTAGTGGGGGAGGAACGATTTTTCATTTTTTTTTGTATTTTTTAATTTTCTTTAATTGTATATTGTGTTATGTTTGGTCACATTAATACAATAAGTTGTTATACCCTATTAAAAATATAAAATTCATTACTCACTTTTATTTAATCACAATGCACATTAGAATATTTCCTTAATATCTTATATTTTCTTAAATGATAACCTTTGCAATTATTTAAAAAAAAATTTGCTCATGTGACCTAAAAGAAGGTTGCAACATTCGGGTACGTGGAAGGGCTCATGCGCCTTATAAAAGCTGAACATATTCTTCTTCCTCTCCCATCCCACATCCCCTTCCTCTCCTCTTCCGTTGTCATTCCTCTTCCTGTTCCCTGTACATATGGGTTCGGGTGGAGGATTTGTTTGCCTCAGCTGCAAAAAAGGCCAGGCCAAGTGATTTAAGTCCCTGGATGCTTTGAAGAAGCATAATCAAACTAAGCACAGAAAATTCAAATTTACGATGTGGAATAAGTGTGGCTGTTGGAGTGTTTGCGATGAATTGTAGGGAGTTGGAGAAGTGAATGGATAGGATCTACGAATGGGAGAAGACTTCTTGTACTAGTTACATTATGTTGAAAGCAATAGTTATAATTTTATGGAACATGTATGACTTTTTCATATGAGGGTTGAGGTGGTTTGAGGTCGTAGAAAAATGGTAGATTTTTGTAATTATAATGAAGAATAAAATAGTTATCAAGGTAATTAACTTTTCTATTATTGAATGATCACTAAGTTCTAATCCAAATATAATTAAATCTCTCTCTTTCTCTCTCTCTCTCTCTCTCTCTCTATATATATATATATATATATATATATATATATATATATATACCTCTCTTAATTATAGGAAGAGAGCTATTTATGACGATTACAATTATTCATACTTGTAAAAAAGAATTCATTATATCAAAATTAAGAGAAATGGATGGGTTAATACATTAATTAGATAGATTAACTTAATTATTCATTAAATACAACGATATGTTTTCTAATGGGATGTTTATCAATTTTCATGTAATAAATAAATACTTGAATTTAAATTTTAAACTTTCAATATTGTCAACCTTGTTTTCACCCAAACTTGGGTCAAGGAGTTTGTCTTGGTCAAACTGACCAAGCCAGGGCCCAATACCACCTCTCTTGCACTTAGTGGGTCAAACCAAGTTTGTTGAGCCTGACCCAAATTAACCCAAACCCCTTTTCTTGATTTCAAATCAAATCCAGGGCTTACTTGGCTCAATTCCCTCTTCTCTTGGGTTCAATGAGTCAAACCCAACCCATTGGGCCCAGACCCATGCGTTGGGTCAACTTGGTTGATCAGGTCAACCTTAGTTGGTCCAATTAGCCCGGATGGGTCCAAATCAATTTAAATTCAATTTCAAACTTCCTTGGGCTCAACCCCTCATCTCTTGGGCTCTATTTGACTACATCCTTGTTAGTTGGCTTTCCTTTTTAAGTAGGATATAAGCCTAGATGCATTAGTTAGGACATAGGTATTAGTATTGGGTGTAGAACACTAGTCCCACCTTAGATTTAAGGTTTGAGGCTACTATATTTGGTGTATTGTAATACACCTCATTGATAGGTAAGTTCCTTCCATTTAGGGGCTATAAATCCTGCTTATCTGCATCACATGGATGACGACACCTCCATCCTTCCCCTACACATGCCTTGAGTGTGTTATTTCCCTTTTGTACATTTTCTTCTCAGTGTATTGGTCCCTCCGGATGTTAGTGTGAGCCGTGCATGTTGACTAAGCCCACTTGAACCCTTCCTTTCCATTTGAGTAGGATTTCCTAGTTTCCCCTTTCATGTCAATCCATTCTTTGGGAAAGAATAATATTAGATCCTTAATTAAGAGTATTCTTAGGCTCCGTTCTGAGATATAATTAACCACGGGGGCTTACGCCCGTGGGAAATGGAACTCCACCATCAAATAAATCACACTCAAGCTAATATATCGATATGGAGAAACCCGTTATTTTGATCAGATCATGTATATTATTACCCATCGGGGTGCATGAGCAAAAGATGTTATCCTCAATGGTTGACCATTCGGGGTGCATGAGCAAAAGCTGTTATCCTCAATGGTTGACCATATGTACGATCTAATCTGCCCTTCCATTAGCCCGCTTGCGAAGAGCGCGGAGGCCTGAGATCATTTTTATCCCTCGGGGTGATGCAGTCGTATACCCTCGCACTCTGTAGTAGTGTCCTTTCAGAGGTCTTTAAATATACCAAGTTAAAAAAAAAGTACTATGAAATGAAACTCTCTAATTAGGCCCAAAGCGGATATATCTCTATGTTGGATTAATCTTATTTTATTATGGCTCTAAGATGGCTCTACTGTGCACCTGCTTCAAGCATGTGAGAGGTGAAAATTGGGAGTTAAAAGTAGGCACTAAGACATGCATTTTGTATTCATTTTCATGTGAACAGTAGTATACCCAAACTATAAAGTAAATGATACTTTTATTATTTTATTTATTTACATTTTGAACATTGAATTAAACTTTATTATGGGGGAAAAGGGTGGCCAATTGAGTTTCATACTCGCCCCTTTGTTTATAATATTTCAGACAATAGTAAGAGTTAAATTCTGAAAGTAAATATAAAAGAATATTGTTGGCTCCAAAGAAATGTTAAATTAAAAAAAAAAGCAAGTAAATATAAAAAAGTTGGGTTAAATTCCTAATTGAGGTTTTGGGTCATTACAAGAGGTCTATGACACCATAATACAAACTTATAAAAGACAATATCAATATGTTGTGCGAGCGTGCTATGATATGTTATATTAGTATCAATGCTAGTTCAATCAACTGTATATCAGTTGTATCTATTAAAATAGCTCAATTCACTATCATGCAAATGCAATCATAAATGTGATTATGAAGAGTGAGGTAGGACATCTTGCTTTGATATGATATTGTCATTCTTCCATCCCAATTGTCGATTAATTAATCATTAGTTTTAAATTTAACCCCAACTATCATCCAATTAGTTTTTAATCTTTATCTTGCCATTTAATCTTTATCTTGCCATTATTCTTCATTATCTCTAGGGCGCTGAATGTCATCCCTAGAGTTATTGTAGAACAGAGCCTTCAATGCTGCAACGACATTTTCCGGCACTACAACTCTCTTAGCGTTGCTATGCTCGCAAGAACATTGTCGCAACGCTCAACCTAGAATATTTATATTTTAAAAAAGTTTATTTTAAACATTTGGGTTGTGATAGGAAATACTTGAGTTCGCAGGCAACCCTAAGGTAATACTTGAGTTTGCAAGCAAACCTAACCCAAATTGATGTACAAGCAGCCGGGTATTGTTGTTTGCAGCAGAAAATACAGCCAAAATAATAGAAAAACAAAGGAAATATGAAGGAAATCAAGCAATGAACTTGTTATGTTTACGCAATCTTTTGATTTTGAGGCTTACGCCTCAAAACGCCTTGAGGCTTACGCCTCGCGCCACGAATGAAAAACGCCTCAATACCTGAATACACAATTTTAATCATTGCTAAAAATAATTTAACAAAGTTGATTATCACTGGTAACCTAGGTCTATGAGGCTATTATGTTAGCCCCAAGGAGGGTGAAATAAACCTCACAGTCTCGGTATGAAACAAATGTGATAATTAATCAAACACTAAAACAAAACATCTAAAATCAATCCTAAAATATTAAGATTTGAACTTCAATTAAAAAAAATGCAGATAACTTTAACTAAACTATCCTACATAGGACCTACCAAAACTACACAGCCTACACACACTTAGACTTAATTGTTAGGACACGACTACTAGCTTTAGGTTAGGCTGATGTTCTGCTTTTCTTTCTGTCTCTGTGTTGTGGCGACTTCCATGTGACCCGTATGCTGTTTATTTTGTTACTTGTTTTAGTTTTCTGTGATGAGTTTTAGTTTCTTTCTGCACTGTTGTTGTGAGCGATAGAATACCCATAGGTTAGGAACGCTCTTTATACTGACATTGTTTTCTTGCAGATAGGGGCTAAAATTCATAATATATATATATATATAACTGCTTTGGGTGCTTCAGCTGCTTAGCCCCCAAATAATAAGAGCACGGCCAAGTGTGATTGCTTTTGAGCATTTTTTTCATTTATATATAACTGCTTGAATGATTTTGATTATAACTGCTTAGGATAACCCTGTAAGAGAGTCTAGATTTTTATTTTTCTGAGGTAAATGTATTTGATAGCGAGCATTGTGAAAATCTAAAACAAGGCATTTTAAATGTAAAAGGGTCCAAAGGAGAAAAGAAACCCCCCCTACAAGGAGTTTTTTTTTCATTTGGACATCCTTTTGGAGGATTCACTACGAGGAGCCCGAAGGAATGAAGATGATCCACAGACGAATCAAGGAAGTGAAGATGAATATCAACAGATAAAAAATGCCTTGTTTTAAGATTTGCGTTGTTCCCATGTTGTTGTCGGTGGAGCCCGGTCACCACTACTTTTTTTGTACTCTATGACGTAATATTGTATGGCACTTGTCATGGACTTTGGACACTCTTTTTCGCGGATTTTTGTTGTGATTTGTTGTGTTTACTTTGTTTGCACAATAGAGCTGTCATACTTTTTATAGGTTTCTTTCTTGCATGTGCATGTGCCTGACTTGCTAGGCTCTTTTAGGGATAAAATTTTTCAACTCGCAATTGATAATAAAATTGTAAGAATTAAGCAACATAGAAATATAACGATTTAAGGAATAGTCGGAATCGTCCGGGGTCACATGCATGCATTCTTTATTCTTTTAGACACTTCCCGCCTACAAGTATAGTTTGGATAATCTGGCCTATGAGGATGAATTGCCGGACCGGGAGAAACTTAGTGTTTCTAAAAAATTATTTTATTAGCCTTTTTAAAATTTCATACATTCCTGATTTGGAGACTTTTACTAGCATAAATTGCATTAGTAACCAACTAAAATTAAAACTTAAATACATTAGTTTTAAAATCATTATACCACTCATAACTATGGGATCACTTCTCTAGACGTCGATTCCAAATTTCAGAGTCTAACCACCCACCCATCTTGCATATTGATCGGATATCATGGATTTTATACTATTAGGTGGTTTTAGCTGGCTTCCTCTTTCAGGTAACACCAAAACCAGCTATAAGGCTAGTACATAGGCACACTAAATGACAAGTATTCATATTTAAATAGAAGATGTTTAAGAAATGTAGCAACCTTTTTGAACACAAGCAAAAGAAAATCAAAGAAAATTGTTAATTTCTATACCTGCATGGCTTCAATATGACTCAAAAGTGGCCGGGTTGAATCATGAACTAGAGTGATCAACTCATTATATTGAAGCTCACTTGCCTGAACATTTGCTTAATCAATATGATAAAAGGCTTGAGAGACGGTAGTCTCACATGACACAAGAATAACCTGGAGTTTGAAACTACTAATCTCACATAACATAAAAACTTGGAGTTAGCGACAGACCTGAAATCGCTTCTGAATTTCATCAATTTCACGAAGAAGCATTTCCTCTTTGGCAACTGCCTATAATGTTTTGAAGGGCAGTTCATATGTCAATGGAAAATAAAGAGACTGAAAACAAGAAGGAAAGTGTGGCAAACATCTTGAGATGACAGATAAAATTTAAGTTCAATATTTGTAATGAAAGGAATGCATATCATGAAGTAGAACATTGTTGAAATTAGTACTTGCCGTTCTGTTCTCGTCAAAGCCTGCCCAGCTCCTCAAGAGCTTGAACCGGCATGGAATCCCGTTCACCTGATTCTTTTAAGTGGCTCTCAAGTTCAATTCGAGCTTCACTATTTGCACATGCCCGGCTAGTGCTTCAGCCTCCTTCGCAAGTTTCAATTCGTTAACATAAATTTTCTTCTGAATAGCAAGATCTGCTTGATATTTCTCAACTGTTTCTTGCAGCAATTTCTCTGTAGCCATCTTATCTTTTTTAATGCTCTCTGCTTTCGTCTCCTCTACCTAAAGTGTACGAAAACCACAGATATTAAGGATGAAAAGATTGATGATATACATAAGACAGGTTGATTTGGAAACATATGTATAAATTGGTTGTTAACTATTAATCAGTTAAGACTCTTTCAACCATAGAATTACTAGTAAAGTGAAAGAATAAAAATAAAACAAAGCAAAATATCTGTAGATTTTATCAGCAAAAAGAAATTTATGTTAAAAAAACAACCATAACATTCATATATATATATATATATCCTAGACAGAACTTAAAAAGAAAAAGCTTCTCAGAATCTATCAAAATATACTCAAAACAGCAATTTTTAATAAATCATTCGTTAATTCCAGCAATAGAAATCCTGTCTTAAATTCCAATTCCTTAATTGCTTTGAGGACCCATCAGAATGGGCAAGCTTTTGCCACAAACAGAGAGGTAATAAGGAGATAGGCATGATATTAGGATGCAGGAACAGCTGGAATGAATGAGGCGGGGCAGAAAAACAATGGCAATAGGCTTCACCAAAGACTAGCATTAGCAGGAAAAGCAAAAATAAAACAATACTGGGAAAAGCAGAACAGTAAAAACAAAGCCAGAGCAGCAAAGGGAATGATAGCACAATAGCAAGCATATCCATCAAAGCGAAAATAGTCAGGGGAAAACAACGGGAACAACAATGTCAAGGGTAACAACATTACGGTGTGAAATAGCAGCAAGTAGTAATTAGCAATTCACACTGTAGGAGTAATTCTGAACTCTAACCGTGTTTATTGAAATTCAGTGCGCTGAATTAAAATAATGCAATAATAAGTAAGACCTAAAAATTTATTCAGAATACTAGAGATCGCATGTTCTTTATACAAAAGTTCTCATCATATGCATATTTTTAGGAAATAAAACCTAAGAATCAATACAAATGATTGTGTTCCCAGTAATCACGTACGCTCATATTTCATCAGGAGGATAAGTAATTGATATATTTCCAACAAAACCTCTCTAGGTACTTTTGCTAATTGTTCAGATAAGAGTGTTGGAAGAGAAAAAACAGAAGATTAACTCTAAGCTTCAGGCTATTAAATGAAGAATTTATGTATCATATTGAGTTGAAATTGAATGTTAGGGTTGTTGTTTTGACGTAAATTTCTTTTTGCTGATAAAATCTACAGATATTTTGCTTTGCTTTATTTTTATTCTTTCACTTTACTCGTAATTCTATGTTTGAAAGAGTCTTAGCTGATTAATTGTTAACAACCAATTTATGCATATGTTTGCAAATCAACCTGTGTTATGTATATCATCAATCTTTTCATCCTCAATATCTGTGATTTTCGTATACTTTAGGTAGAGGATGTAAAAACAGAGAGCATTAAAAAAGATAAGATAACTACAGAGAAGTTGCTGCAAGAAACAGTTGAGAAATATCAAGCAGATCTTGCTATTCAGAAGAAATTTTATGTTAACGAATTGAAACTTGCCAAGGAGGCTGAAGCACTAGCCGAGGCACGTTCCAATAGTGAAGCTCGAATTGAACTTGAGAGCCGCTTAAAAGAATCAGGTGAACGGGAATCCATGCTAGTTCAAGCTCTTGAGGAGCTGAGGCAGGCTTTGACGAGAACAGAACAACAAGTACTAATTTCAACAATGTTCTACTTCATGATATGTGTTTTTTTCATTACAAATATTGAACTTAAAATTTCATCTGTCATCTCAAGATGTTTGCTACACTTTCTTCCTGTTTTCAATCCCTATATTTTCCATTAATATACGAACTGCCCTCCAAAACATTGTAGGCAGTTGCCAAAGAGGAAATGCTTCTTCGTGATATTGATGAAATTCAGAACCGCTTTCAGGTCTGTGGCTAACTCCAGGTTTTTATGTTATCTGGGATTAGTAGTATCAAACTCCAGGTTATTCTTGTGTCATGTGAGACTACCGTTTCTCAAGGATTTTATCATATTGATTAAGCAAATGTTCAGGCAAGTGAACACTCAATTTACTAATGCAACCTGGACACTTAATTGGCAGATTTATGCCTTGAAGGTATAGAAATTAACAAATTTCTTTGGTTTTTTATTGCTTGTGTTTAAAAACGTTTCTACATTTCTTAAACTTCTTCTATTTAAATATGAATACTTGTCATCTGGTGTGCATATGTCCTAGCCTTATAACTGGTTTTGGTGTTAATAGGCAAAAGTTTCTAAAGTGGAGCGTTTTCGGGAAGTATGAGCTTTAAACCTTCGCGTTCAGGTTTTTAACCTTTTCAGAAATGTTTAAAGATCGTATATGTTATTGCTCATTTTCTAAGTATACCTGAGTGTAGAGCAATAAGTAAAATTTTTAGAATGGCTGTGAAAGAATCACCATGGTTGAAAAGAATTATGGTTATTACAATTAGATTGCATTAATAAATTCACTCTTTTGTAAGCTTCTGGGTAATTATTATGTAATTCCAAGAAGATATCTCTTTCTGCATACTTTGGTTATATTAATCCTGCACTCCAATGAGGGTATTGCATGTTCAAAACTATATGAAAGTGATTTCTCTTTAAAACAGTAAAGAAGAAAGGAATTCGTTCAAATGTTTGTGCAATTTATACAAATTTACATGTCTGCTACAAACCATTGTTCTAATATATATACTGCTGACATTTTAATGGTTAAAGTTTTAAAGAATCTTGGAGTATTTCATCTTAGCGCTAATCTAAAGAAATATGATCTCAAGCATATCATTAAAACTGAGCTACTTTTTTTGGGTGAAGCTCTAAATTAAGTATGATTAAGTTTAGATAAAGACGTCTGTATCTATCAAATATTTTGTTTGTAATTTTATGAACTTTTATATATCCATTCTTATATTTCTTGTTTATTGAAATTTTATGTGATTCATATTTTTCTGTTAATAATGTTCTGTATAAGCTCTTACTTATTATGTATATTTCCAATTTCTTGCCAACATGTTGAATTCTTTTTCTCCATTCCCTAGCCTTGTATCTATTTGCTCAAATTAAAAATTTCTTTCTTAATATCCATAGTAAAGTTTTTTTTATTAAATAAATCATGATTACAATGATTGTTTGGGATATCTGGACTTTTTTAGAACATTAACTTGTAGGCATTTTTTCTAAGCTTACATGCAATTTGTCTACTACATTTGGCTACCTTTTTCCAGGCTTTAACATATCTGATTTTTTTTTTATTTCTTAAAGCTTCATCATCATCTTTAATTATGGTAGTAGCAGCATGAATTTACTGGCCATAGAAATTGTAGTTTATCATTATCATTAGTTATTTTTAAATGCTATCTTTTGTTATATTAGACCGCATAGCATTTTGTTTATGTTATAACAACATTTGTTATAAATCTGGCAGGAGGCTGCAGCTAAAGCTGCTGCAGCCGATGAGTGAACAACTATCTCAAAGTTTATCACGATTAACTGTTCTGGAAACCCAGGTCTCTTTTTTCAGCGCTTCTTTCTTGTATTATTACAGTGATTACATCATATTTAGACATACTAATTCATTGAGAAATATTTCAGAATACATTTCTTAGAACAGGGCAAGGTCAGCTAAGTAGAACACTCGAGAAGGAGAGGCAGAGGTCTGCCGAGAACCGTCAAGAGTACCTCATTGCAAAGGAGGAAGCAACAACTCAGGAAGGTCGTGCCTGCAAGTTTGAAGATGAAATAAAGGAGCTTAAGGGTAAGCATAAAAAGGAGTTGGAAGAAGAAATAGCACACATGCAGCTAGTGGAGAAGGTAATTTATTTTGATTACTTCAATTTTTATGATTTCAGTCTATTAGTGCACATTATATGCCGAAACCCAAGTTCTATTCATGGGTTAATATTCTTGATATAATATCTTTTTTTAAATGTACTTTTAATGCGTTTTATTTATGCTAATGTAGTGCACAAGAGTAAATGGATAGGATTTGTTTGTATTTTTAATGTTTGCTTTGGTAAAATTATATGTTGTACTTTTGATTATTTTAGGTTAATTATAAGCCTTTCAAATGGTCATGTTTGAGTAGGCGTGACTTTTGCATTATATTTGTGCTTTTCTTGAGCATTCTATGATGAGAGTGACAAGAAACTTTCATTCTTGTAATCATCTTTTCTAAACATTAGAAACTCTGTTTCCTTTTATTTGTCTTGAACTTGTGCAAATATGTGAATCATCATCATCCATATTGTTTTCGTGTTAGTTAATGAATATTTCTTCACCATTCATACTTTTTTGGAGGTTAGATGATGTGTTGCACAAATCTCTATGAACAAGTTCTAGTCATATTATTTTTTCTTTTCTAACCCTTCTACATTAATCCATCCACATCGAAATGACAATTAGCCGCCTCTTTGTTGCCCGATAATAAGATCTATATGGTCTATATCATAATTGGATCTATTAGCTAAGCTATTGTACACTGTTAGTTTAAAGAAAAGGGGAAGGTTTTATTTCTTCAAGGTTCATTCAAAAATTGAAAATCCTACCTAATCACCAAGAACAAAACCTTTTAGTTTACCAGCTTTTATCATTGATGTAGGACTAAAATGTTTGAAATGTATGTGGTAAGAATTGCTCGATTTATTGAATAAGCAATTAAGATTAAAACAGTGAGCAATAAAAACAACATAAGAAAATAAGGTAGGTGTGCCTACGTTTAGGCCAAGCCACTTGCCAATCGCGTTGAATTTAAAAAAAAATTAGAAACTCAATAACATGCGTAGTAAGTAGCTTCACAAAAATCCCTAATAGAACAATGAGTTAGCCATATAGAAGGTACGCTCAATCCCTACGTTTACTAAGCTCAGCAGAATTAGGCGAACAAGACCATGAATAAAACAAAAAACAAGAGAGAGTTAGACTATGAAAATACTGGAGGAAGATTGGAAGACATTCGTTACAACTCGCGCGTAATCCTCCACTGAACGGTACAAAGTTGCTCCTCTATGGCTTCGACAAGAGTGTCTAGAATGCGCTCCACGTATTCCTCGACAGTGTGATCGATATTTGAGTTGACGTCGAAGAAAGTCGAGTGAAGGATGTGCATGAAACCTTGCTCATCGTAGGCTAGGCTGTTGTCAAGGTCGGGATCAGCCATGCATCGACCTTGTTACGTTGAAGTGTTGAAGGAACAACCTCTTTGCTGTCCTTGTTGTTTTTCTTTTGCAAGAGATGGATTTCTCTCAAAAAATCCAAATAGGAGGAGGCAAGAGAGGTGGCCGGCCAAGAGAAAGTGGTTTGGGGAAATTTGGTTCAGGTTTTGGGAAATTAGAGTGGAGGGAAAAAGGTTTCAATCAATCCACTAATTAATCCTTATGAGAAGAATTAATCAAAGAGGAGAGAGGGAAGGTAGGAGCGGCGGCATGAGAGGAGGCTAGGGGGATTTGTTTCCAAATCTCCATATTTACTTTTGGAAAGAAATAATGAGGTGTGGGGCTTAGGAAGTTTTGGCCAAGAGAGATGATTTTGAAACTTGAATTAATTCCAAAAAAGGGGTATTGGGTTTAGGAAACAAATCCAAAGAGAAATAAAGAGGGGGCCGGTGGCTTAATGACTAAGGATGGAGAATTTTAGGAAGCTTTTAATGCTTCCTTAGATTAGGAAGCCTTAGATAATTCGGTCACCTAAAATGGCAGCCTTCTTATGACCCGGTTAGGAAATTAGATGTATTAGGTTTGACTTATGTTAAGAAGGGTAGAGGTAGACCTAAAATGACATGGTTAGAAAATATTAAAAATGACATTTCTTTACTATATTTAAATGAGAATTTAACTTTTAAAAGGGCACAATGGAGAAAAAAGATTCATGTAGCCGACCCCACATAGTGGGATAAAGGCTTGATATTATTGTTGTTCCTATTATCACATTATGCTTAGTGGTTGAATTAAGATTCATATTTGTGTTTTATACAAAACAATGATATATTCATGCACATCTCCAATAATTAAAAGCTAGGTTATTACATATGTAGAAATGGAAACCTTCCATAGGAAAGCTAGGTTATTCTGTTAAACTACATTTGGTATATAAGTGTTGATTAAGAAGTTTGGAGTGTTGGCTTTATATCCATTAGTGGTTATATGAAAAGGAGAATGAGTTTTTTATTTTTTTAAATAGGAGATATATGCATAGGATGAAAGAGGTTGTTCGGGTATTAATTTCTATTCTTCTCCTTTATCTCTTCTTCTGTCTTCTTTGGAGGAGTCCCAAAACTTGTAAACATTCCATCAAAATTAAAATTCGGAAGACAAACAAAACAAGGACAGTGAAGTAAGCTTGGATATATATATATATATATATATATATATATATATATATATATATATATATATATATATATATATATATATATATATATATATATATATATATATATATATATATATTCATTTCCTTTTAAATTCAATTTACACTCGCTTTTCAATAAATACTTCTAACCATTGTTTTTTTTTAATTTGTATACATGAATTGCGAGGAATGGCACAATCATATGAACAAAGTTGGTTTAAGGAGTTTAATCGCCTCCATTGCTTTCAAATGGAGGTGTTACGGCTGAATACTATTGTATACTAGTTTCACTAAGGTTAGTATTTTTAAACTTAGAGAGCATTAGGTTTTATAAGTCATTCAATGTATTTTTATGCTCTTCCAATCTCAAGGTCTTGTAGAAACCCCTAATTTTATTTCATATGATTTATATTCATAACTTGAACCCATCGTTTGTATGTTTGGCGCTTGATTTAGTTTTAAGAGTGTTTAGATTTGATTACTTGAATTTACTTCACATCCCAAAATAGTTTGCAAGTATGAGAGAATTTGAATATGTGGGGGGAATTTAATTAATAATTTAAATTATGCTTCAATAATTATAAATTCATATAAGTTATAATTTGACTTTTAATTAGAAAGAGAAGTAATTAATCCTTAAATTCATTAATATAATCAAATTGGTAAGTTTAAAAAAATGAAATAAAATAAGATGATAATAATAATGATAAATGTAATGAATAAAATAATACAATAACAACAACATCAAGCCTTTATCCCACTACGTGGGGTCGGCTACATGAATCCTTTTTCTCCATTGTGTCCTATTAAAAGTCAAATTCTCGTTTAAATCTAATAAAGAAAGGTCATTCCTAATATTTTCTAACCAAGTCTTTTTAGGTCACTCATCCACCTGAGCATCCTCATCTCAGCCACACTTAACTTAGTATTATGCTTCTCTTTGAAAGGCCAACATTCGGCACCATAAAGCATTGCAGGCCTCACTACCATCTTATAGAATTTTTCCTTAAGTTTGAGGGGTACATTTCTATCACATAACAAGCCCGATGCATTCCTCCACTTCAACCATCCAACTTGAATTCTGCTGATAATATCCCCATCAATTTCACCATTACTCTGAACAATAGATCCAAGATATCTAAAACGTGTACTCTTATTAATGACTTGATCGCCCAAAGTCACAATCCCCTCACTAGGTATATTACTACTAAAATTACACTTCATATATTCCGTTTTAGATCTACTCAAGCGAAAACCTTTAGACTCTAAGGTGGACCTCCATAATTCAAGTTTACCTTCAACTCCCTCTCTAGTCTTATCAACAAGAAGAATATCATCAGCAAAAAGCATACACCAAGGTACATCCTCTTGCAAATGTCTAGTGAGAACATCCATGACTAAAGCGAAAAGATAAGGGCTTAAGGCTGATCCTTGATGTAACCCAACCGAAATAGGAAAATACTTGGTCAATCCACCTTGTGTTTGAACACAAGTAATAGCTCCTGCATACATATCTTTAATGATTTGAATATAAGCATTATTGACTCCTTTCTTTTCAAGAACTCTCCATAGCACTTCTCTTGGAACTTTATCATATGCTTTTTCTAAATCAATAAATATCATATGTAGATCCTCCTTATTTTCTGTATATTTCTCCATCAAACCTCTTAATAAATGTATGGCTTCCATAGTCGACCTACCCGGCATGAATCCAAACTGATTTTGAGAAACATTAGTATCACGCCGCAACCTATACTCCATAACTCGCTCCCATAGTTTTAAAGTATGACACATTAACTTAATACCTCTATAATTCGCACAATCTTGTGCATCACCTTTATTCTTACAAATAGGAATTAACACACTCATTCTCCACTCATCTGGCATCTTCTTAGTCTTCAAAATAGTATTAAAAAGTTTAGTAAGCCATGAAATTCCTTCATCTCCTAAGCATTTCCACACCTCTATTGGAATATCATCAGGTCCAACAGTTTTTTCACCCTTCATTTTCTTTAAAGCCTCTCTAACTTCAATTTTACTAATACGCCGATAAAAACATAAATATTTATTTTCATTTAGGGTGCTAAGGTCACTATAGTCAATCTTATTTTCACAATCTTCATTAAAGAGTTTAGCAAAATATCTCATCCATCTTTGTTGAATAACATCTTCTACGAAAAATATTTTTTGATCTTCATCTTTAATACACTTCACTTGAACTAAATCCTTACTACTCCTATCTCTTTGTTTGGCTAAATGAATAAAATAATAAATAAATAAAAATTGGAGAGCAAGTTAAACATATAACAAACTAAATATAGAATTTTAAAAAATTAGAAACATTCATGATTTTGAATAAAATTGAATGTTAACCATAGAGACGAGTTTAATTAATAATAATAAATAAATAATACAAAATCTGAAAATCATTTAATTACCAAAATCTAGTAATCACCCAACTTAATGAACAATAATAAAGAATAATCAAACATATTGGACGATAATTTTCACATTGTCAATAAAGTTTATAGGCTAGAAACTTTGAGCTATGGGGCTACGTGTCCTAATGAGATTTTGATCCTTGTGCCTATTGTGACAATGCAACAAATGAATTGATTGAGTATTAAATTTCAAATATTACAAATTAGTAATAAAAATGTGTATTGAATTGGGAGCTTTAATGATTGAAATGGTTAATCAAAAGACTTTTAATGTCCAATCATTAATCACCTTCAATATAACTAAAATCTATCATAGAATAAACTTTAAAACTTCAAAAACATTAAAACTTAAATTAAAATTCGCTTGATTTTCAACAAACCAAATTTGACCAATAAAAAATTTTAAGAAATAACAAACTCTGCACATATATAAATTCATATAGCTTGAAACACTCTTATAATTGTTTGCTTGCACATTTTTGGTCTCGTAAAAAAATGGCCGAAATTGTAGGATTGACAGTAGAAGCGTGAAACTAAAGAATCGATGCAAGTTTTAAGAAAACTACACTATTCGCGATAGGGTGTCTGTTGTAGCTAAACATAATGCTTGGAAGCCGATGAGTCGAGTAGGTGGCCCCTGTCCTTAACCCAAACAAAGCAACTGCATTTGCTTTGGACGAGTCGTGTGTTCTAGTTGGGAGGTTTGAACAAGATGTTGCGGACTTCTCGGAACATTTGCATGCTAGCATAAACCATATGGACTAAGCAAATGCGCACGATTCAAAAATATCTTTGTAGTTGGTGGTCGTATTGTTGCACGCCATATTCGGTACAACCATCTCACCGCCTAGTTCGTCTGTCAATGTCTCGATTCTGTCTAGTTGAACGAGGTGTGGCGGCGATGGCGGGAATATCGGGGGTGTTGTGATTGTCTTAGCTGATTTATTTATATAAAATTTATTTATTACCACTATAATTATATGTTAAGGTCAATTATAATTAATTAAATTATTAGATATTATAAGTATAATATAATTAAACTATGTATATAATTTAATTATATTATATTAATGATGGTCATCATTTAAATTGAGGTAAATTATTTAATAATTTAATTATATTGAGAGATAATATGTGATATTGAAAAGTAAAGAGTTTAAATTCTTAGAATTATGAGGTTTAAGATTAAATTGCCATATTATTATGTTAATATTATTAATTTTTAATAATAGTACTTATTATGTCTTCCTGTTCTACCTCATTTCGATCGGTCTAATCGTGAATCTCTCCTTTTTCTGATTTGTTGTTTAATTCGATTTTCACAAACTTGATATATATACTAATATACTAATATAAAAATATGGTTTATGATTCTGTACATAAAATTTTTTGAACCGTTTATTTTTAAATGAAAATAAACCTAAGCCATACTATTTTGTTGCTCTTCAGATCCTGACCTCACTTAGGGTGCATTTGGGACTGTATTTTCACTCTTGTATGTCAGGAAACACTATGGAGTGTTGGTTTGGGTCATGAGGTTGTGCTCCGTTCTAAATCTATTTGCGTTCCTCGGTTACTTTCCTATCCTAAGATAAACTCATGCATTCGTTACTTCCCATTGTTCGAGGGTAATACAAAGACATAAATGCCCTTGCGAAATACCCCTGTCTCTTCTTCCTCCTCGCAAAGTTCAGCAGTTCATTCATTTCTACGCACCATGTGGCACCGCTCGGTATTTCTTCACACCCTTAGTTGTACAGGCGCTGAAGGAGATTCAGGTTGCGCCGGAGGATGAAGCAGTCTTAGGCTTCAGGTCTGCTAGGATGAGGAATGGAAAATGATTGGGAATGGCCTGCAGCCACCATTTAAATTGTTTATTTATTCATTCTAAGAAAAATAGAATAAATGAGCTTTAGAACATCCTATTATAGTGAGCCTAATGAATTGGGCTATAAAAACGAACGAGTCATGTGGTCTGATTAAACATTAATCAATCTTTAAACTATGTTCAGTAATATTTAAATGTATTAAATTTGATAAAATTGCACTAATTAATAGACATATTTAATGAAAAATTTAATAATTATATTTTTATTTGGATTAATTAATGAACACTTTTGATTTATTAAGAAGATAAAGGTTGAGTTACTATGGAATCGTGATAATTAGTTTTAAAATATTTAAGTAATTAACTTTTCATATTGAGAAAAAATATTAATTTCTCGAAAATTATAATTTTGAGATTCAAACTATTTGAAATGTTATGTCATATTATAAGATTATGTAAGCTTCGGCGCCCGAAAGTAGGGGTAACTGATATATCATTAAAATATTATCTTGATTTGGCATGCATCTCAATCCAAAATTAAGTTGAAAGATTCCAAAATTAAAATTGGGGCCAAATGAACTTTGAATTCAGCAAACTTATTGTTAAAATGAATCTCTCAAAAAGACAAACCCAACGACACCAAATTCGACTCAATCCAAGCCCAAATGGGTCCAAATCGAAGACTTAAAGCATCATTGAAAGGTTTAGACCATAATTTGGATCATGAAAAAGTTTCTAAACATGATATGCTTGTAGTCGAATTGAGCGGCTCGACGATATGAATCCGATGAGCTTAAGATCACAGAATTTTGATATCATCAAGGCATTCAAATGCCCAATAAATGGTCCACGATCAAGGGATCAATATCGGTCATCAATTCAAAACACTCACAACTCCACCCTGTTTACTTATCACACCACTCTCAGAAAACTATAAATAGGCCCCTAATTCTTCACAAATTGGAGGAAAGAGAAAGAGGAGAGGAAACAAGAGAAATTTGAGATCTCCCTTGTCACCAAGCTCATCCTCAATCATTGCTCTGACTTCCACCGGACCACCTTTTATTGCCGAACTTCCGCCGACGCACGACTCATTAGCAAATTTTTTGTAAACTTCTGGTTGATGTCAAAATTTTGTCCATCGTCGGACTTCTGCCCATCATCAGAATTCCGTCAGACATGCAATCAAAATTATTTGTCAGAGTTCTAAGGATATATGACCTATCCGGGGTTGTATGTCAGAACCCTGCTCGATGACATTAACTTATATGGAAGAGGTCGAGAGAATTCACCAAGGATGTATGACCTATCCATGGTTGTATGTCAGAGCCCTGTTTGATGAAATTAACCTGTGTGGAAGAGGTTGAGGGAATCCAAAATAGAAATGTGTATTGAAGTGGTTTAAAAGGAGGATCGATGTTGAATCCTTTGATCATAGATCGTTTATTAGGCATTTGAACGCCTTAATGATATCAAAATTTTATGATCTTGGGCTCGTTGGATTTATCTCGTCAATCCGCTCGATTCGATTATAAGCATGTCACGTTTAAAAAATGTTTGGTAATCCAAATTATGATTTGAACTTTCCGAATACGCTTCGAGTCTTTGATATGGACTCATTTGATATCGGATTGAGTCGAATTTGGTTTCGTTAGGTTTGTATTTTCGAGACGTTAAATTTGACTATAAGTTTGCTGAAATCGCAGTTGAGATGGTCTTCAAATCAATTTTTGAAGTTTTCAATTGGATTTTGCATTGAGATTCATGCCCAATCAAGATAATTTTTTGACGATATATCATTTCTTACTATTATCAATTTAGTAAGTTATACTTTGTTCTAAGACATCATAAGCAAATCTCTTTTTGGAGATCAAATATGAAAGAATTGGGATAGTTGAAGAGATATAATGCATTCGAAGCAATAAACCCCCTAATAAATACATAAATATATAGTAATACATGTTGACCTCATTATTTGAGGTCAATATCCCCGGGATCCATCTTTAGCTCATATATATTCGTAGCCTAATGTAGACGTCGTCCTTAAAGATCCCCTTAGGTGGATACCTACTGACGTATCATCGACTCAACTTTCTAAATCGATTTAAATTGTACTCAATTTTAACATAATTCGAATCAAATCAATTCGAAGTCGAGCCCAATCATAGACGACTCTGATTATTTCAATTTGACTCATTGCAAGTTAAATAAAACTAAATTCATATTAATTAAATTAGTCATTTTATTTGAAACTATCTAAATTAAAGTTTTAACTAAATTCGCTAAATTAATACATCAATTTCATTTAAAATTTAAAAAATCATTAATTTTAGGCGGCTTTAGTAGGAGTTATAGCGAGTTCCAATCCCTCCGATTTCTCTCCCTCTTATATTTCGGTAACCGTTCGCCTCCTTCCGATTCGCACGAACCGAATGCCCAGATCCGCCTTCTCTCTTGTTTGGAAAACCCCCAGTCCGTCGCTCCTCCATGTTCGCAAGCCTTGGACCCGTCTCCCTCTGCCCTAGACGAAGCCTACAGTCATCCCTACCTCCTGTTCGACTCCAGGCGTACGATGCCCTCCCTTCGTCTCCCTCCTGTTCGCGTGCATTAGCCGAAGACAAACTCTCTCGTCGCCTCCTCTGCCCTAGCCGACGCCGACAATCTCCTCAACCTTGGGTAATCTTCTTCTCTTCTTTCTACACCTTTTCCATCTTCTCCTCAATTTCTTTTTCAATCTTCTTCTTCCTCTTTTCTTTCAATCATTTTCTCAATCTTCTTCTTAATCTCTTCCTTACAATTGCAAATTCTTCTTGAATTGCATTTTTATTAGTTCTGTAAATTGTTGTTTCTTGATATTTGAGGTGAAGTAAGGTCATTAATGGTATTGGTTCTCTCTTGAAAGAACAAGAAAAGGGTGTTGAGAATCATGTCTTTTCTCTACCATTCTTATTTTCATGCTAAAATTATGTTTTATACTTTTAAATTTTGAAGCCCTACAACTTATCATTTAAAGAAACCCAATGAGCTTCAATTTCTTGATCATATTGGTAATCCCCTTTGAGTTTTGGAAACAAATCTTGAACTCTATTGCAAATTGTTTTGATACGTTTAATCTCACATGAGTATTCAAGTTGTGTTATGTTTTTCTTGTAGAGGTGAATTAAGAGATTTGTATATTCTCATATGGTGGTTTGAAAGAGAAGTTGTTGGTGCTTTTAGGACTTTGATTTTATGTATCATGTTGAAGGGTTTAGTACATTTTATTGTACTTTATTTTCATGCATGATAATTGAAACATGAGTCGTCACATGTAGTGTTTTAGGAAAAAGGAAGTGATAGAGTTTTGCTTTGCATTTAAGCAAGTTGTCGTTAAGAGAAAAAATGTGTATAAATTGAATATTACGGTGGAATGTGCATATGTTGAAAAGTAAATTGTGTGATTTTGGAAAGTCCATGTTTAAAGGTAAAAGTGTATGATTTTGTGGGAAATGTGTGTATGTATATTGGAAGGCATTGTATGAGAATAATTTGAAAGGTATTGTATGAGAATAATGAAAGGATAAATGGGGGATTTTGAAAAGCAAAGAGTTTGATAAGTGTATTTTCGGAAAGGTGAATTGTACGGTTCTTTGGAAAAGTGACACATATATGTTTTGAAAAGTGAATCATGTATAACTTGAAAAGTGAAATGTATATATAAGTTGAAAAGTGAGAGTAAAGTGTTTGATTTTGTGGAAAATGTGCATTAGAAAGTGTGTAGATTTTGAAAGATTAAGATGTGGGTAAATGTGTGTTTTGAAAAATGGAACTTGAGGTGTGTGAAAAGTGAGAAGTGGAGATTGTATGTTTTAAATGTAGAAGTGTATGTTGGAAAGGTTTGTGCTAGAAAGGTGAAAAGTAAAGTGTTTCGATTTTGAAAAGTGATTTGTATGTTTTGAAAAGTGGAAAAGAGTGTGTGGTGAGTTCAAAGGAAAAGTGTTTTAAGAATTGTATTGAAAAGAAAAGTGTTTTGAGAAATGTCTGTGTAGAAATTGAAATGTTTTGAAAAATCCTTATGTTAAAAGAGTGGTGTATGTTTAGAAAGGTAAAAGTGAGTGACCTTGGGAAAGTTACGTGGAAGCAAAGTGTATGTCTTGAAAGTGAAAGGTGTGTGGGTTTTGGAAAAGGAGGTGAAGAGTTGTTTGTGTTGGAGAATGAGTTGGTTGGGTGATCATCGAAAAATTAAAGTTTTAAAGAAAACTTAGAAAAGCAATGGCTCTCTTTCTCGCTCTCCACATCTCTGTTCCTTCTTTTACTACTCCTTTCTGGTGCCTTGAGGCAAATTTTGGAAAATTGTAAAATATGTTTTCAAAAGTGAAAAGTTTAAAAGGCAAACAACCGAGCTGGTGTACAAGCTCGAAAAAAGGCACATTTGAATTTAAATTATATTTTCTCAATTATTTCATTAATAATTATTAAATGTACTTCTAATACCTATTTTACTCTCTTTGTCTGCATGAACTGCGAGAAATGATATCGATTAAGTGAACAAAAGGAAATTGAGCAATTGTGTCACTTTAGTCCGCTTTGGTCGTAACTAGTTAAGGGGCTGTTTGGTATAAAAAATAAGGAGGGTAAAGTAATGTAAATACGTGCATTTCTTAAATTAGGTTGTTTGGGTAATTTTGAACGGAACAAAAGTAAGTTGTTCGAAGCATTAGCAGTGTATTAGAGGAGCCCGATCGTGCGACTTCGAAGTCCACCGACTGAAGTCGCTTGCTAGTCTGAAGTCTGAAGTCCACCGATTGCGGTCTCCGATCCGACGAGGTACAGTAGCAGCGCGAGGTATATGGATGGAACGAGCTTGACAAGCATTCCAGCCCATTGGTCTGGGTGCTGGTCCTCGAGCAATTCAACGACACTCTCATCTAGGTCATGCTTGTCGCCGCTATTGTCTCCTTCGTCCTTGCTTAGTTTAATGGAGGAGAACGAGGAGAATGTTATAACAGCCTTCGTAGAGCCCCTTGTGATCTTTCTCATCCTCATTGTGTATGTCGTCGTCGGGGTTTGGCAAGAGAGCAATGCCGAGAAGGCTCTTGCTCTTCGTTCTCTATCCCAGATGGCGTTGTCGATTTGCATCTGAATCTCCCACTGGTAACCCTATCAACCTAAAAAATGCCCAAATTTCTTAAGGAGGTGGTGGATGGATCTGGCGCGGGGCTCAAAGATTTTCCATACAATATCTGTGAACCTTATTCCTTGGCCTGGGGCTCATGGACTCACTACCACAACACGTCTAAGGTTCTAATTGTTGACGTTTTAGTTTTCTTTTTAGTAATTCCTTGATGGAAGCTCCAATATTAGATGATTTTTTGTTATTTTTTTCCCTGCTACGCTTCTTGCTAGTAATTCGAGCATTGAATTTCGAATTTCGCTTAGTGGAGCTTTGATCTGTCATTAGAAGTGTGCGGGTTAAGGATTGCGTTTGTTGTATATTGAACTGAATGGTTGGGAGAGATAATTTGGGTTGCATGGATGAATAAGCTGGTAGGAGTTTACAGGAGAGGTTTGTTGGAAATCTATTTTTGAGAAGTATGTGGATATTGAAACCTGTTTGAAATGGTTTGAAGATTAACTGATTGATGTAGTTTGGAATTGTTTGAAGATTAACTGATTGATGTTTTTGGGAGTCTTGACCAGTTTCTTTGAAACAATTGATCAATATATGGCCATCTTATGACTACCAAAACAATTAACAACGTTTCTACAATCACATGTAAAATGTTCAGAATCCAACCTTTTGAAACAATTGATCTTGAAATATATAAATGAATTGGTAAGAAACATGGGATAATGAGCGTGAAGATTGGAGGAAGAAGAGCCAACATTTGGTGGGTAAGAATAATCAGAAATGAATTATCTACAGTTACTGCCAATTTAGGCCCATATGATGGAATCCGCGAAGAGCAGGAGAAGCACCCTGCGCCTTCTTATGATGCTTCATTTCCTATTCATCTATTTTACAATGAGGCCAACGTCATCTATATTTTTTTCTTTTCAACCATGCTGAGTTTATGGTTTTATATTATAAAGATCATTATGCAGTCTAAAATGCATGAAAAATATGTGTCAATGCAATACAACAATAAATCATTAAAATTTTTTAGCGAGTTCAATCAGTTTTGTGGACCCTAAAGTCCAAAAATAATAAAAAGGAAAACAACAAAAAATAAGTTAATACTTATGAAAATAAAATATAATGTTTTTGCACTTACTGTACATTACCAAGAAAAAAAAATAGTTAATGATCTCCCACTTGTTAAATTCAAATTTTAAGAAAGTCCACAAATGACAGTTGCCGAAACACCCAAATTTCTTTGCAATCTATAATAATAAAGTCATAGAATAACAAACAAAATTACTTTTAACTAAACCATATTAACAAAAAATTTCTCAAATGTAGTCCATAGTATCATAGAAACAAGGGCAAGTTCATGCAAAAACAGCTGCAAAAGAGAACAATTTTTTTTTTACAGTGATGCTAATTGGTATACAACCCAAAAGTGGAAACATTTTTCTACATGAGTATCCATGATTTCTTTCAAATTATTAAAAAAAATCGCTTTTACTATATTCTGGATATACTCAACTAAACAAGAGAAACATTTCTCCTGCGTTTATTTTGCAGACAACCAAACAATCTCAAAGTTTTCGGAATACAGTACATTGCATTTAGTTTACACTTCATTTCTTTTTCAGGCAACCAAATAACCCCTAAGTATGTGAGTATAGAAGGGTGATGGTGGTGATCATACAAGCAACAAATAGGCATGCATGATTAGGTTGTGGATGGACAATAGTGATCAAGTGATAGAAGTTAGATGCAACTATAGTCGAGCAATGGTGGTTAGGTGATGGGAGTTGTTCGCAATAATCGTTAGGATCAAACTTCGAACATAGTTCTAAAGTTAGACTCTCTTGAATATTTAACCAAATCTTTTTTATAAGCATAATGATGATTTATTAAGAAATTTCCTTGGTTTATAATTTTTTATTTTAGTCAAAAATTTAAAATACTCCATTGGAACTCCTGTGTTAAGTCTTGTCAACAAAATTTCAAAAACTTTAAAACTTTTTTCTCAAATATTGCATCAAGATATGTGCTTAATCGAGTCTATTTTTTATGATGTCTCCATAATATAAAATTAGAAAACTTAAGATCAAATCATAAAATAAAAATCAATTGTTTTTAGTAAATTATATATTTTAAAATTTTAAGTAAATTTAACACACAAAGTCATGACTGTGCTGGATGTTCTAGCGTTAGAATTTTAGAACTTATGATTAGAGGCAAGAAGAAATATTATTATGAATTTTGTTTAGACAAAGATGACAACAATTATATGGATAAAGGTCTCTTACTTTGACTATAAATAATAAATACTATATAAGAAGAATTTGTATAGCAGAATATTAGACATCATTTTCCAAAAAAGAATATCATATAATAATTTCCTCCTATAATCTTATTCTTGAGAGTGGTTAAGTTCTTTGAGTCGAGTCAAATGTATCAAGTGCTTTATTTGAAATGTGGGGACAATAAAGGGCATTGAAAAGGTTGTTTTAGGGGCACACTTGGCTTCAAAGAAGTGTGCCCAACAACAACAATGCCTACATCCCTTTTATGTTCGATTTTCATTCTTTTTTTTTTCTATTGCATTTAGTCGTCTTTTGATTTGCCTTTAGCAGTTTAGCCTTTATGTCGCCTCTTTTATGCTTTATGTTTTAATGTTTGCAAAAGAATAAGAGAACCCAAATGACAAGTGGCCCACGGGATGCACAAGTAACAAAAAGGTACGTTTGTTTTATTGCATTTCCATTTCTTTATGTCATTATTTGCTTATTATATAGAGCGTGCTCTAATACACCTCTCTTTTGTGTTTTGTGAGGCACCTTTGGATAGCAAAAGAGAATGAACACTGGAGCACTAGGAGAGGGAGCATGAACAGTCAGATCCGAGCATCAGTCGACCCTATTCAGTCCGGTAGGAGCACTACGGGCGGAACCACCGGGTCATAGCCCCCGGTGCTGTAAGTTTCCTTAAAAACTTAGAAGACCTTTAGGGGCCTTAATGATTGTACGCCCCCCACCCCTTAGGACCCTATAGAAACTTCATTTTATAACTAAGACTATTATTGATGTATTTAACTTGAAACAAAAACACAAAGAGAGAACAAAGAGAATCAAGACTCACTTTTTTTTTAAAATTTAAGACAACACTTGGAGAACAAAATAGGCTAAATAAACAACTAAAATTCAGATTAGAAAAGAAACGATCATCCAACAAACCAAAGCAAATGAAAGTTTGCAAAAAAAAAAAAAAAACAAACTAAAAATAAACAAACGCTATCCTCAGAACATCCTATAAGAGGACTCCTCACATGCACCGATTGTAGGAATATATATTTCAGATAATGTTTAGATATGCAAACCAAAGGGTCCACCACTGCAAAGGGGTCCAACGTCCTACCAAACTCCTCCAGCAAATGCCACCAAAACAGCCAACAAATCCACCAAAACAGCCAAGGAACTTTACCAACGGAACTAGAAGAAAGATACAGGTGGAGTGGAACTTGCGTAGAGAAGAAAGAGGTTAGAAGCCCAAACGAAGGGTGGAGAAACTTGCAAGCCTTCCAAGAGGTAGAAGAGGAAATGGACAAAGCTCTCAAGCTTTTCCAAGAAGAACTCGTAGTTTATAGCAACTTTGCTCTCAATATTCACCCACCCTTTTTATCACAAAGCATCTCATATATGCAATAGAGGGGAAACTAAATAGCCCAAAAACACTTCAATTCCACACATAAATGGGGAATTGAACAGGTTTTGTACAGAAATCCCAAATGGCACAGCAAAGTACAAGGAATGAGGCCACGGATCCAGCAGCCAAGCATAGGAAACCAGCAGGCAATTCTCCGGTTCCAGCAGGTTAGTTCAATTCACGATAAAAAGGGGGGCCACAACAGTAAAGGCAGCAGCAACCCGTGGGAGAGAAAACCAGCAGAAAAGCTGCAGCAGCCCAAGAGTCAAAAGGAAGATGAAAGAACAAGTTCCACTCACCAAATCTAGCTTCTTTTTCTTTAATTTCATAACTAAACATCAGCTCATAATGAGCTTCACCACTATATGATCATAATGAGCTAGCACTACTAGAATTCCAATAACCCAAGCTCAAACCACTAACAGCCAAGGCCCACCCGAAACCAGCAAACTTCCCCAAAGGACATGATGGACCCCAAAGCCAGCAAACCCAAGGTAAGCATAACTCAAACAATTTCCTACCATGATCATTGGATTTACCACCATCATTGGATAACATAAAAATAAAATAAAAAATAGAAAATATAACTAATATTATTCAAAACAAAAATAATGCACAAAAGTTAAATGCATCAATTGTATTTTATTTTAGATCTCAAACCCTTTCACATATACAAAAGTCCTAAGGGTTAGAAAATAAAACTGCTTTTAGTCCTATAACTTTAATGACATCTAAGGACAAAAATTAAGGACCAGGTCTTAGATAACATAGACTTAGGGTGCATGCTCCTTATAAGATAGAGACATTAAAACAAAAACTTAGTGACAAACGTTCTTAGGTTTATTTTTTCTTAATTCATTAATAAAACCAATCAATCATAACCTAACTCTTAAAACATATAAAAAAAGAATATTTAACCCTTAACTAAATTATACTGAACATATATAATCATTAAACTACAAATCTAAAACATAAACCCAAATCAAGTTCAACTAAACTAATAATAAACTCCTAATCAATCTAAAGTTTAAGAGGTAGACTAAAATTAGGTCAAACCTAAAACTAAAATTCATTAGGATAAAAAATTTCTAATATTAAATCTTAGACTAATATTTAAAATCAACAAACAAACTTGATTAATAAAATGCTTAAGTCACATTTTCTTTTACTTTCAATAACTAACTAAAAATCATGGTTTAAAATTGCGCAATATAAGGCTCGCCTTGAGGCCCGCTTTTGCGCAATTCCAATAAAAACGCTTCGAGTTTTTTTTATGAGGCTTGCGCCTCAACTTGGTTGAGGCCCGCCTCGCCTCACGCTATATATTAAAACTTTCAAAAATCTTGAAGTAAGCCCGACATTGGACTCTATAGGAGTGGAAGAGGAGAGAGCAGTTCATCATAATGATGATTCAAATGAAGAACCTTTAATAATAACAGTGCTGACGACTTATGAGTTTTTATGTGATATGTCATTGCTATTTATTTTTGGAAATTAGAATTATATCTTAATGAAAAGAATATTGGGATTTGGGAAAGATAGAATTTTGAGTTGAACTATATTTCATGTTGTCTTATTATTGGGATATTTTGATTTTACTTCATATCTTATGCTTTTTTATGTGTTATATTATTCACTCAATAGTATATAAAAAATTTATCATCTTATGTTTACGCAATCTTTTGATTTTGAGGCTTACGCCTCAAAACGCCTTGAGGCTTACGCCTTGCCCCACGAATGAAAAACGCCTCAATACCCGAATACGCAATTTTAATCATTGCTAAAAATAATTTAACAAAGTTGATTATCACTGGTAACCTAGGTCTATGAGGCTATTATGTTAGCCCCAAGGAGGGTGAAATAAACCTCACGGTCTCGGTGTGAAATAAATGTTATAATTAATCAAATACTAAAACAAAACATCTAAAATCAATCCTAAAATATTAAGATTTGAACTTCAATTAAAATCTTCTTTTGCCCCTTCAATAAATAAAAAAAAATGCAAATAACTTTAACTAAACTATCCTACATAGGACCTACCAAAACTACACAGCCTACACACACTTAGACTTAATTGTTAGGACACGACTACTAGCTTTAGGTTAGGCCGATGTTCTGCTTTTCTTTCTGTCTCTATGTTATGGCGACTTCCATGTAACCCGTATGCTGTTTGTTTTGTTACTTGTTTTAGTTTTCTGTGATGAGTTTTAGTTTCTTTCTGCACTGTTGTTGTGAGCGATAGAATACCCATAGGTTAAGAACGCTCTTTATACTGACATTGTTTTCTTGCAGATGGGGGCTAAAATTCATAATATATATATAAAACTGCTTTGGGTGCTTCAGCTGCTTAGCCCCCAAATAATAAGAGCACGACCAAGTGTGATTGCTTTTGAGCATTTTTTTCATTTATATATAACTGCTTGGATGATTTTGATTATAATTGCTTAGGATAACCCTGTAGGAGAGTCTAGATTTTTCTTTTTCTGATGTAAATGTATTGGATGGAGAGCATTGTGAAAATATAAAACAAGACATTTTAAATATAAAGGGGTCCTAAGGAGAAAAGAAAACCCCCCTACAAGGAGTTTCCTTTTTCATTTGGACATCCTTTTGGAGGATTCACTACGAGGAGCCCGAAGGAATGAAGAAGATCCACAGACGAATCAAGGAAGTAAAGATGAAGATCAAGAGATAAAAATGTCTTGTTTTAAGATTTGCGTCATTCCCAGGTTGTTATCTGTGGAGCCCGGCCACCATAACTTTTTATGTACACTATGACGTAATATTGTATGACACTTGTCATGGAGTTTGGACACTCTTTTTTGTGGATTTTTGTTGTGATTTGTTGTGTTTATTTTGTTTGCGCAGTAGAGCTGTCATGCTTTTTATAGGTTTCTTTCTTGTATGTGCATGTGCCTGACTTGCTAGGCTCTTTTAGGGATAAAATTTTTCAACTCGCAATTGATAATAAAATTGTAAGAATTAAGCAACATAGAAATATAACGATTTAAGGAATAGTCGGAATCATCCGGGGTCGCATGCATGCATTCTTTCTTCTTTTAGACAATTCCCCACCTGCGGGTAGAGTTTGGATAATCTGGCCTATGAGGATGAAGTGCCGGACTGGGAGAAGCTTAGTCTTTCTAAAAAATTATTTTATTAGCCTTTTTAAAGTTTCATACATTCCTGATTTGGAGACTTTGACTAGCATAAATTGTATTAGTAACCAACTAAAATTAAAACTTAAATGCATTAGTTTTAAAAGCATTATACCACTCATAAGTATGGGATCACTTCTCTAGATGTCGATCCCAAATTTCAGAGTCTAACCACCCACCCATCTTGCATATTGATCGGATATCATGGATTTTATACTATTAGGTGGTTTTAACTGGCTTCCTCTTTCAGGTGACACCAAAACCAGCTATAAGGCTAGGACATAGGCCCACTAAATGACAAGTATTCATATTTAAATAGAAGAGGTTTAAGAAATGTAGCAATCTTTTTAAACACAAACAAAAGAAAACCAAAGAAAATTGTTAATTTCTATACCTCCATGGCTTCAATATGCCTCAAACGTGGCCGGGTTGAATCATGAACTAGAGTGATCAACTCATTATATTGAAGCTCACTTGCCTGAACATTTGCTTAATCAATATGATAAAAGGCTTGAGAAACGGTAGTCTCGTATGACACAAGAATAACCTGGAGTTTGATACTACTAATCTCACATAACATAAAAACCTGGAGTTAGCGACAGACCTGAAAGCGCTTCTGAATTTCATCAATTTCACGAATAAGCATTTCCTCTTTGGCAACTGCCTACAATGTTTTGAAGGGCAGTTCATATGTCAATAGAAAATAAAGAGACTGAAAACAAGAAGGAAAGTGTAGCAAACATCTTGAGATGATAGATGAAAATTTAAGTTCAATATTTGTAATGAAATGAACGCATATCATGAAGTAGAACATTGTTGAAATTAGTACTTGTCGTTCTGTTCTCATCAAAGCCTGCCCAGCTCCTCAAGAGCTTGAACCGGCATAGAATTCCGTTCACCTGATTCTTTTAAGCGGCTCTCAAGTTCAATTCGAGCTTCACTATTGGCACGTGCCTCGGCTAGTGCTTCAGCCTCCTTCGCAAGTTTCAATTCGTTAACATAAATTTCCTTCTGAATAGCAATATCTGCTTGATATTTCTCAACTGTTTCTTGCAGCAACTTCTCTGTAGCCATCTTATCTTTTTTAATGCTCTCTGCTTTCGTCTTCTCTACCTAAAGTGTACGAAAACCACAGATATTAAGGATGAAAAGATTGATGATATACATAAGACTGATTGATTTGGAAACATATGTATAAATTGGTTGTTAACAATTAATCAGTTAAGACTCTTTCAACCATAGAATTACTAGTAAAGTGAAAGAATATAAATAAAGCAAAACAAAATATCTGTAGATTTTATCAACAAAAAGGAATTTATGTCAAAAAAACAACCATAACATTCAATTTCAACTCAATATGGTAGATAAATTATTCATTTAACAGCCTGAAGCGAGTTAATCTTATGTTTTTCCTCTTCCATCTCTTTTATCTGGACATTTAGCAAAAAATGTTCATAAAGTTCAATTATATTTTGCAGAACAATGAAAGACAGAAAAATAGCCTTCATGCCTGTGCCCTCAACTTCCTGATTGTTGATTCCTGAGCTGCTTGCTTTTTAGATAGCTCTTCACCTGTTTCAGAAGTCATGAACACAAAAAAGTATTTAAAAATTTTTCTACTTTTATTCCATTTTTGCAAAAAATCTAAGCTAATGAATTAAAAATGAAAGAAAATACATAAAGTACTAACTACTAAGAATCATTTAAAAAAAATTCGCTTTTTTCCTAATACAACATACGATTAAATACAATTTATTTTAAAAAAAAAGTTAAAAACATTTCATGTGCTACCAATTCATATTTTACCAAAAACTTGGCACTTTAATCTAACAACAGAAAACATGTTTCTTTAATCCTAAAAGATAATTTAATAATATCCAAAATCCTGAAATTCTAGAAGAAAATAGTGAACAAATATACAATTTTAAAATAATCAAGGTCACACTTTGAAATGGAAAATCTGGCAAGTATCACATTACAAAACCAGCAGCTAATTAATTTAAAATAAGAAAAATGATAGTAATCACAAAAAAATAAAGAATCAGGCCACACACCGGAGCAAGGAGTTTATCACAAAAATTAGGCATCCACAGCTATAAACCACTCAAAAATACACGTCCAACAAGTACACATGACAAGAGAAAAACTGAAAATTTATTTAACATTCAATATCCAATGCATTTTGCATGCCTGAGGGCCTTATATATATATCTTAGACAGAACTTAAAAAGAAAAAACTTCTCAGAATCTATCAAAATATACTCAAAACAGCAATTTTTAATAAATCATTCGTTAATTCCAGCAATAGAAATCCTGTCTTAAATTCCAATTCCTTAATTGCTTTGAGGACCCATCAGAATGGGCAAGCTTTTGCCACAAACAGAGAGGTAATAAGGAGATAGGCATGATATTAGGATGCAGGAACAACTGGAATGAATGAGGCGGGGCAGAAAAACAATGGCAATAGGCTTCACCAAAGACTAGCATTAGCAGGAAAAGCAAAAATAAAACAATACTGAAAAGCAGAATAGTAACAACAAAGCCAGAGCAGCAAAGGGAATGATAGCACAATACCAAGCATATCCATCAAAGCGAAAATAGTCAGGGGAAAACAACGGGAACAACAATGGCAAGGGTAACAACATTATGGTGTGAAATAGCAGCAAGTAGTAATTAGCAATTCACACTATAGGAGTAATTCTGAACTCTAACCGTGTTTATTGAAATTCAGTGCGCTGAATTAAACCAATGCAGTAATAAGTGAGACCTAAAAATTTATTCAGAATACTAGAGAACGCATGTTCTTTATACAAAAGTCCTCATCATATGCATATTTTTATTAAATAAAACCTAAGAATCAATACAATTGATTGTGTTCCCAGTAAACACGTACGTTCATATTTCTTTAGGAGGATAAGTAATTGATATATTTCCAACAAAACCTCTCTAGGTACTTTTGCTAATTGTTCAGATAAGAGAGATGGAAGAGAAAAAATATAAGATTAACTCTAAGCTTCAAGCTGTTAAATGAAGAATTTATGTATCATATTGAGTTGAAATTGAATGTTAGGGTTGTTGTTTTGACGTAAATTCCTTTTTGATGATAAAATCTACAGATATTTTATTTTGCTTTATTTTTATTCTTTCACTTTACTCATAATTCTATGATTGAAAGAGTCTTAGCTGATTAATTGTTAACAACCAATTTATGCATATATTTGCAAATCAACTTGTGTTATGTATATCATCAATCTTTTTATCCTCAATATCTGTGATTTTTGTACACTTTAGGTAGAGGATGTAAAAACAGAGAGCATTAAAATAGATAAGATAACTACAGAGAAGTTGCTGCAAGAAACAGTTTAGAAATATCAAGCAGATCTTGCTATTCAGAAGGAATTTTATGTTAACGAATTGAAACTTGCCAAGGAGGCTGAAGCACTAGCCGAGGCACGTTCCAATAGTGAAGCTCGAATTGAACTTGAGAGCCGCTTAAAAGAATCAGGTGAACGGGAATCCATGCTGGTTCAAGCTCCTGAGGAGCTGAGGCAAGCTTTAACAAGAACATAACAACAAGTACTAATTTCAACAATGTTCTACTTTATGATATGTGTTCCTTTCATTACAAATATTGAACTTAAAATTTCATGTGTCATCTCAAGATGTTTGCTACACTTTCTTCTTGTTTTCAGTCCCTATATTTTCCATTGACATATGAACTGCCCTCCAAAACATTGTAGGCAGTTGCCAAAGAGGAAATGCTTCTTCGTGATATTGATGAAATTTAGAAGCGCTTTCAGGTCTGTGGCTAACTCCAGGTTTTTATGTTATGTGGGATTAGTAGTATCAAACTCAAGGTTATTCTTGTGTCATGTGAGACTACCGTTTCTCAAGGATTTTATCATATTGATTAAGCAAATCTGCAAATGTTCAGACAAGTGAGCTTCGATATAATGAGTTTAACACTCAATTTACTAATGCAACCCGGACACTTAAGTGGCATATTTATGCCTTGAAGGTATAGAAATTAACAATTTTCTTTGGTTTTTTATTGCTTGTGTTTAAACAGGTTTCTACATTTCTTAAACCTCTTCTATTTAAATATGAATACTTGTCATCTAGTGTGCATATGTCCTAGCCTTATAGCTGGTTTTGGTGTTAATAGGCAAAAGTTTCTAAAGTCGAGCGTTTTCGGGAAGTATGAGCTTTAAACCTTCGCGTTCAGGTTTTTAACCTTTTCAGAAATGTTTAAAGATCGTATATGTTATTGCTCATTTTCTAAGTATACCTGAGTGAAGAGCAATAAGCAAAATTTTAAGAATGGCTGTGAAAGAATCACCATGCTTGAAAAGAATTGTGGTTATTACAATTAGATTGCATTAATAAATTCACTCTTTTGTAAGCTTCTGGGTAATTATTATGTAATTCCAAGAAGATATCTCTTTCTGCATGCTTTGGTTGTATTAATCCTGCACTCCAATGAGGGTATTGCATGTTCAAAACTATATGAAAGTGATTTCTCTTTAAAATAGTAAAGAAGAAAGGAATTCGTTCAAATGTTTGTGCAATTTATACAAATTTACATGTCTGCTACAAACCATAGTTCTAATATATATACTGCTGACATTTTAATGGTTAAAGTTTTAAAGAATCTTGGAGTATTTCATCTTAGCGCTAATCTAAAGAAATATGATCTCAAGCATATCATTAAAACTGAGCTACTTTTTTTGGGTGAAGCTCTAAATTAAGTATGATTAAGTTTAGATAAAGACGTCTGTATCTATCAAATATTTTGTTTGTAATTTTATGAACTTTTATACTATATATATATATATATATATATATATATATATATATATATATATATATATATATATATATATATATATATATCCATTCTTATATTTCTTGTTTATTGAAATTTTATGTGATTCATATTTTTCTGTTAATAATGTTCTGTATAAGCTCTTACTTTTTATGTATCTTTCCAATTTCTTGCCAACATGTTGAATTCTTTTTCTCCATTCCCTAGCCTTGTATCTATTTGCTCAAATTAAAAATTTCTTTCTTAATATCCATAGTAAAGTTTTTTTAATTAAATAAATCATGATTACAATGATTGTTTGGGATATCTGGACTTTTTTAGAACATTTACTTGTAGGCATGTTTTCTTAGCTTACATGCAATTTGGCTACTACATTTGGCTACCTTTTTCCAGGCTTTAACACATCTGATTTTTTTATTTCTTAAAGCTTCATCATCATCTTTAATTATGGTAGTAGCAGCATGAATTTACTGGCCATAGAAATTGTAGTTTATCATTATCATTAGTTATTTTTAAATGCTATCTTTTGTTATATTAGACCGCATAGCATTTTGTTTATGTTATAACAACATTTGTTATAAATCTGGCAGTAGGCTGCAGCTAAAGCTGCTGCAGCAGATGAAAGAGGAAGAGCCATGAGTGAACAACTATCTCAAAGTTTATCACGATTAACTGTTCTGGAAACCCAGGTCTCTTTTTTCAGCGCTTCTTTCTTGTATTATTACAGTGATTACATCATATTTAGACATACTAATTCATTGAGAAATATTTCAGAATACATTTCTTAGAACAGGGCAAGGTCAGCTAAGTAGAACACTCGAGAAGGAGAGGCAGAGGTCTGCCGAGAACCGTCAAGAGTACCTCATTGCAAAGGAGGAAGCAGCAACTCAGGAAGGTCGTGCCTGCAAGTTTGAAGATGAAATAAAGGAGCTTAAGGGTAAGCATAAAAAGGAATTGGAAGAAGAAATAGCACACATGCAGCTAGTGGAGAAGGTAATTTATTTTGATTACTTCAATTTTTATGATTTCAGTCTATTAGTGCACATTATATTCCGAAACCCAAGTTCTATTCATGGGTTAATATTCTTGATATAATATCTTTTTTTTAAATGTAGTTTTAATGCGTTTTATTTATGCTAATGTAGTGCACAAGAGTAAATGGATAGGATTTGTTTGTATTTTTAATGTTTGCTTTGGTAAAATTATGTGTTGTACTTTTGATTATTTTAGGTTAATTATAAGCCTTTCAAATGGTCAATTATACTCTCTTCAATTGATGTGATTTCATTTTTCTGTTAATATAACAATCCTTAATTTATCATTCCAACTTGTATCACACGGTATCTTAACATTCTCATTTATTCCTTCACTCAAGTTATATATTAATGATTTATTTCCATCCAATGCTTAGCACCAAACAATTTCGTTGGCCTAATTGTTGTGCTATAAAATTTATCATCTAAATGTCTTGATATTCTATTATTTCATAAGACTCTTGAGGTCTCTCTCCATTTAAACTATTTAGCCTTAAATAGAAATTATATCACCATTTATAACTCCATTTATTTGCATAATAGATCCAAGATAACTTGTAAAGGCTAGGTATCACTTTATCTTTTAATAATATTGATTGATAATTTCTAATATTATACTACTAAAAAAATTGCATATCATATATATGATAGGAAACACTTGAAGATCTCAAGTACTTTCTATCAATCTTCGAAAAAACAACGAGCTTTCTCCACATAATCCACACAAAATCACACAAACAGTAGATAATTTTTATTATTTGATGAAAGGAACACGGAAAATAGTAAGATACAATTGATCCTCTATTTGCGGGGAAGATCGATCTCTCCCAAATCTCTAGACGCTGCTAGAGCCTGAAGAAAGACCTAAATCTAGGAGATCTCAAATTTCAGCCAAATTCAAGATACTCAAACCCTAGGAAAACAAACTATTTAATGCATACAAATCAAAAGGAAATCCCTAAACAATCCCTACATTCAAATTTCCCTCTTAATTCCCCCAAAAAATCTTCCTATTTGGCTTCCGCAAGGCTTGCGGCTCGCGCGCCATCTGTCGTTGTTTTGCGTCTGGGCCGGTCCCGCGTGGACCGGCTGAACCGATCAACTGGACCGGTTTAACAATACTCTCATCCCGAAGATCCACCTTGTCCTAAAGGTGGAAATATGCTCATGTTCCCGCTGAGGTGGCCATCCTTGAGGTGACTGAAAAACTTTACTGTATTGTTGAACCAAGGGCTCATGGAAAGAGAAACATCCCAATCTGATCGCATCCAACCTGTGTAGTCCCACTAGAGAATCTTTCCCCACCTCTTGAGTCCCCTAACCATGGTCTTAAGTGATACCATGACTTTGGATAGCTCTGCATCTCCCCTTATAACCCCCTTTCTCCTATCCATCATTAGTTTCATCGTGAGTGCTCCCTAATTATTCTTGGTTTCCCCTAAGGTTTGCAACCACTTCATTCGCATGATGACATCAGTACTTCATAATTCTAGCGGAAGAAAGTCCTCCCTCACCGGAATCCCCTGGATGGTCGACATCACTCCTCTACAGATCCCCTGGCCTTTCTCCACCTTCCCTGTACCCATTATTACTCCATAACAATCGGTGTCCACCAATTTCACTTCCAGTTGGTCGACGACCTGAGTGGAAATGAAATTGTGGGTAGCCCCACTATCAATTAGCACCACCACCTCCCTACCCTATATCTCCCCCTACACCTTTATGGTATGATTCGTAGTGAATACTACCACTGAGTTCAGAGAAACCTCTGCCAGATCCAAGTGTGGCTTCTCCTCCATCTCCTCCTAGGTCTCCTCCTCACCTCCCTCAATTTCCTCATCATCGAAGACAGTGAGAACCTAAAGAGTTCGGTCTTTGCACCTATGCCCCGGCAATGTACTTCTCATCACATCTGAAGCACAACCCTTTTTCCCTCTTCTCCTGCACCTCCTTCTCTGTCAGCCTCTTGAAATTTTCCCCACTCCCTCCTCCTACTGGCTTCTCTCCTCCCGGGTGGTCTCATTAATGTTGCTTATGCAGGCCCCTTGGGTGCTAGAAGAGTGGTCGTCGTCCTGTAAGAGCCTCCTAAATGGTTTCCCCGATTCCCTTTCAACGGAGACTTCTTCTGGTCCTCCACCAACTGGGCCAACTCCATGGCCTTTCCGAGACTCCTTGGCTCAACACTCGGACTGCTGTTCTTATCTCTGGTTTCAGCCCCTTCATGAAATTCCCTTCCAGGGCTGACTCCGAGATATAATCCAGCCTACTACTAGCCAATTACTCAAACCTGTCCCGGTAATCTGCCACTGTGCCTTCCTGGGTAAAGGGCAAAGAATTGCTCATAGAAGTCTCCTTCCCCATCGGCTCGGAAACGCTCTAGTAAGCATTCTTTGAACTCTCGCCACTCCGGATGGGCTCCCGTCTGTCACGCCATTGATACCAGGCTAACGCCTTCCCTTCCAGACACAAACCCTGTCGCCGTCAGCTTCTCATCATCTATCAACCCATTGACAGCGAAGTAACGCTCCACCTTATAGATCCAACCATGGCCATCTTCGCCCTCAAAGATGGGCATCTTCTTCAACTTCCTCACCTTCGGATCCCTTCCGTACCCCGGTAATCTCCATACCTCCCATTCCTCGGAGATGAGGAGCTCCCCAAGTGTCCCGGTCCCTCCCTCCGACGTTGGTATCCGAGTCCATCGTCATAATCCCCTCTTCCCCTTTCAAATTCAGCACCTCGACGCTGAAATTCAGCACCTCGACGCTGATATTCTTCTCTTCTTTCGCCGAAATCTGCACTTCCTTCATATTCTCCCCTCCGGCCTTCAAAATCCACACCTTGACGCTGAAAATCAGCACCTCGAGCTGAAATTCAGCACCTCGACGCTGAAAATCAGCACCTCGACGGTCGTTTCCCAGGCTTATCTCCTCTCTAGATAGTGGCTCTAGAGTGGCATGTCGTCGTCTCCCTCTAGGATCTCCACAGCCGGATTCCTCCTCCCCCGAAGCGGGTTCGGATTTCCTCCTACGCCATGGTCGCCGACAGTCTCTTTTTTGCTTCCGACGCCTTCGAATTAGTCTTCATCTCAAGTATTTTCTTCATCATCTCTTCCATTGCCGTGAACTTTCCCTCCCACCTTTCGTTGTTGGTGGTGATTTGATTTTGAAATTCAAAAAATTTTCTTCAAATCGGTTTTCAATTGACCGATCTCGCCTTCCAAACGTCCACCTTCTTTCCGGCCATCGCTCTCCTACGGATCTCCAAAAATCTTCTTCCGGACAAAATAAACTCGCTGAAATTTCAGAATTTCAGCCGCCGGTGGTCCCAAATCGATGCTCTGATACCAAATTTGATAGGAAGCACTTGGATTCCCAAGTGTTTCTCACCAAATCAGTAAAATTTCAGCAGTAAACTGCTGTCCCAGCAGCCAACAGCAGCCAAACAGTAGGAAACAGGGAAAACGTAGAGAAAAAAACACAAGTCGAAGCTTGTATTTCACTAGAAAATCAAGGAAAACAACAAAGATACAATTGATCCTCAATTCGAGAGGAGGATCGATCTCTCCCAAATCTCTAGACGCCGCTAGAGCCCAAAGAAAACCTAAATCTAAGAGATCTCAAATTTCAGCCAAATTCAAGATGATCAAACCCTAGGAAAATCTACTATTTAATGCATACAAATCAAAAGGAATTCCCTAAACAGTCCCTACGTTCAAATTCTCTCCTAAAATCCATTCAAAAACCTTCCAAAAAGTGCTCCCGTGGATCCAGCGTGCGTGCGGTTCCGCCCAGGCGAAACAGTCGCCTGTTTAGCGACTCGGCCGGTCCCGTGCGGACCGGCTGGACCGGTCCACTGGACCGGTCTAACACGTTTCTCAAGGATTTTATCATATTGATTAAGCAAATCTGCAAATGTTCAGGCAAGTGAGCTTCGATATAATGAGTTTAACACTCAATTTACTAATGCAACCCGGACACTTAAGTGGCATATTTATGCCTTGTAGGTATAGAAATTAACAATTTTCTTTGGTTTTTTATTGCTTGTGTTTAAACAGGTTTCTACATTTCTTAAACCTCTTCTATTTAAATATGAATACTTGTCATCTAGTGTGCATATGTCCTAGCCTTATAGCTGATTTTGGTGTTAATAGGCAAAAGTTTCTAAAGTGGAGCGTTTTCGTGAGTTAGCCCTACGTTTACTAAGCTCGGCAGAATTAGGCGAACAAGACCATGAATAAAACAAAAAAACAAGAGAGAGTTAGACTATGAAAATACTGGAGGAAGATTGGAAGACATTCGTTACGACTCGGGCGTAATCCTCCACTGAACGGTACAAAGTTGCTCCTCTATGGCTTCGACAAGAGTGTCTAGAATGCGCTCCACGTATTCCTCGATAGTGTGATCGATATTTGGGTTGACGTCGAAGAAAGTCGAGTGAAGGATGTGCACGAAACCTTGCTCATCGTAGGCTAGGCTATTGTCAAAGGTCGGGATCAGCCATGCATCGACCTTGTTACGTTGAAGTATTGAAGGAACAGCCTCTTTGCTGTCCTTGTTTTTTTCTTTTGCAAGAGATGGATTTCTCTCCAAAAATCCAAATAGGAGGAGGCAAGAGAGGGCCGACAGCTAGCTTGGTGGTGGAGAAATTTTGGCGGGTATATGGTGGGGTTATGAAGGCTGGCGGCTTGAGGTGAGATGGAGTTAGGTTGCCTTCGGTTATGTGATGAAGGAAAAGTGAAATAGATAAAAGAGAAGAACCGCGAACCCGACCATCTCCAAGGTTGGTGGGTGATTCAATTTCCCTCGCCAAGGGATCTCGCTCCAATCTCTCAAGCTCTCATGAGAACTCAAACCAAGGGAAGAAATTTTATTAATCAGTCATTCATTAGCATCACAAGAGAACAATGGGGCTATATATAGCCTCGTATAAAGACTCAAGAAAATAAAAGATGACAATGCCCACTGGGCTTACATTTAACCTCCCTTTAGTAAGGGATAAAAACGGAAACACTAATAAAACAATTACAACATGACATAATAATAAAGAAAATAAATAATACGACTCAGAAATACATCGACTCAATTGTGTCCGTAGATCGACGACCACGTATCTGATAGACTTTCCACGCTCTGATGTCCCCATCAATCATGTCCTCCACCAGGCTTCTGAAGTGTCAACTCTCCGCAATATCATGGCAATGGTTGCGGTGATATGCGCAATACTTTGAAGGTGACCTTCTGACTTCATCAAAGATGCTAACTTGAAAAAATTTTTGTTGAATGGCCCTAACGGGTTCGTCTATAGAGAATCTCAGTGGAGTCATAATCGATATTTGGTGATTTGAGTTGTTGGTGACTTGCCATTCGCGGTGATCATCTCAACGCTTTTCATTTCGTACTCACCCCTCAAATGGATGAGTTTGCTGTTGGTTCACATTTCTTTTCTGATCATTATAAATCTCCTTTCCGCCCCCTAAATCTTGAGGCGACTTCTCTAATCCTTAGTAAATTGTCCAAATTTTCTTCTTTGATAATTCTTCTTCTTAGTCCTGAGTTTTGTTATATTCTTCTACATTGATATGACTATTAGAAAGTTCTACTAACTTGGTCAAAGTCCCCGACTGCTATAGGCCATTTGCATATCTTAAAGGTTATCCTGCAAATCTTATATTAGACCGGCTTTGGCCATTGACGACTCTATATCTTTCATATCTAGCATTTATTTTTGGAATCGGGCAATGTAGCTTTTTAACGACTCGCTTGCCTCCTACCACATTTGCAACGAATCTTGTGAATTCTTCAACAACCATTAAACACTGACAAACTGAGTGATTAACATTCTTTTAAACTCAATGAATGAAGCAATCACATTAAGTGAAAGATATGAGAACCACCTCAGTAATGATTCTTTGATTGCAGTGAAAAACAATATTACACTTTAATGTGTCATCAATGTCAATCAATGAGATGGCCATCTTGAAATAGGCGATATGGTTGACTAAATCTATCTTCCCCTTGTTTGAATCCAAGTGAAGAATCTTCATCTTTGCTAGGGGCTTTGCTTTAACAATCTCCCTTGAGAAATCATTTGTTAGCGAAAACTTTTCTTCTCAGCCCACCTTTCTTCTCAACAAGAAGTCGAGGTTGCGCTCATCACTATCTAGGTAATAATTCTCATCAGCCACTGGAGTAGATGCCAATGCTCTAGCTCCTTAGAATCTTATTTTTCTCATAACAGAATTCGAGGTTCATGCTGGCAACTCCACCTTAGGAGTAGTTCTTAGAATTTATTCTATGATCCTTGGATCATTCTCATCATCATTTCTTCAAATTTAGCAAACTGCCCAATAATGAAAAATTCCTGGTTGTTCTCCATGTTCACTTATTATTCTCCCCCTTTGTGTTGTTGCTGTACTTCATGAAGTATTCCTATTCTAGTTTGTGGCATGCCCCACACTCAACATGGTGGGCTTTGAAAATTCATGACTCGGCCTCTCACTTGGAGAATTTAGGTGTTTTTTGGTAAATTTTCGAAAAGAAGATTATATTTGAGGTAGGATACTACCCAATGATTTTGCCCTCATTTTATAAGGACTTCATGATATGGTTTCATGTTTTCCATAGATGCAAGATCCTATGCTTAAATAGCCATCTTGTTGATGAGAGAGAACTTACAATTATGGTTAGTCATTAGATACATACTGATGTTGACACACAAGTAAGAAAACCGACAAAGAGAATAATAGATAGAATTTAAACCAGATTATATTAAAATAGTAGCAATCAAACTAAAACATTCAAAATCCAACGAGAAAACACTAAGAGATTTTAAAGAAACAAAGAAAGCAAAAGCAACGCTATCCTCAGACAACCGTCAGAGCGGGTTTTTCACATGCATCGAATTGTAGGTTAAATAAGATAAGTGCATAGAACTAGCAAACTGATGGTCCACCACTGCAAGATTGTCCAATTCCCCCAACAAATGCTTCCAAATCAACCAAGATACGACACCCTAAAGTTGCTTCACTTTTGAGAAGAAGGATACAGATGGAGTGGTACTTGCAGAGAGACGAAAGAGGTTAGAAGCCGAGACGAAAGGTAGGAAATAGCTCGCAAGATTTCCGGAGGGGATGAGAAAGAAGGTGGACAAAGCTCGCAAGCTTTTCCAATAACCCGCAGGTCAATAGCAATTTTGTTCACAATAATCAACTCCCTTCCTTCACAACAACTTCTCATATTTATAGGCAAGATAGGGGAATGCCAAAAGTCACATATATTGATTTTCCACAAGAACCCAAGCACCAGGTTCATGAATTTCTCATTTGCCTTTTTGGAAAAACAGCCCAGCTTAAGAAACCGAAGGAGCAACTACAGGAATCAAGTAGGCCGCACGGAACCAAGGAGCCACAGTCACGGGAAAGATCCCAGGCACGGAAAAACAGCAGCCGACCGGAAATCCAAGAGGCAAAGCATGGAAAACAGCAATCCCCACATGAATCCTATGCATAGAATTCAACCATCATTAAAAATAAGCCACGGTTTCCCAAGAAACGAGAAGAAAGGGGAAGGAGAAGGGACAAGTCCACCCCATCATTGAATCCTTCTTAATGAGCTACATTTTGGACCTTAATGAGCTACTAAACTTCAACTCAAGCAACTAAGAGAACGAGCTCCACCCCAACCTCCTCCAATCAACCCGTGAACCAGCATCATCAAATTGACCAATCAAGCCAACAAACCAAAGGTCTACCAAGCCCCATGCACAACCTAGCATGATCATTGGATGCTTTCCCATCATTAGATAGCAAAAAAAGAAAAAAAAACATAAAATATAATATTGTTCAAATAAAATAAAAATTACAGAAATATTTGATAGCATCAATTCTCCCCTGGTGGAAAATTCTCATCTCCTGATGAGAACGTATCAGCAACTCGTTCATAAAGCTCCAAATTTTTCTTTTTTAGATCAGCATCATCAATCCAGGTACAATCAGTCAATGGTCGATTGCTCCATTTGACCAAGAACTTCTTGTGTTCTCCATGCCTTGTTTTAATAACTTTCACATCAACAACATCTTCAATTTGATCTTCTGACTTTACCAAAGGAGCAGCGAGTGGTAAAGTTTCAATATCTACAAAATCGTCAGAATCTCCTTCATATAAAGATAGGTCAGAAACATTAAAAACAGGAGAAGTGCCACCAGTATTTGGTAAATCCAGCAAATAGGCATTAGTGCCTAATTTTCGATTCACACGAAAATGGCCAAATTTCTTTCTACTTAACTTCTTAAAAGTGCAAACAGAAAATCTTTGGCAACAAAACTAAGCCATAACTAAGTCACCCTCATTGAAATTCACTTTTTTTTCGATGTTTATCAACAACAGACTTATATTTAGCAGTAACTTTTTTGAGTTTTTAAAAAAACTGTTGTTGGATAGTTTTTATGTGGTCAAATGTTTCAAAAGCTTCATCACTAGTTTTTTTAGATAAGGATAAGGAATTTCTATCCAAAATATGAGGAATAGGTTGCCCATAAATAATTTCAAATGGAGACTTGCCAGTAAAACGATTAACAGAATTATTGTAAGCAAACTCAGTCTGAGGCAACACTAAATCCCATTGAGACGGTTTTTCTCCATCAAGGCATCTTAATAAATTTCCCAAACTTCTATTCACTACTTCAGTTTGCCCATCAGTTTGAGGATGATAGACGCTACTAAATTGAAGAGTAGTTCCAAGTTTTGCCCACAGAGTCTCCAAAAATGACTTAAAAATCTAGTGTCACGATATGAAGTAAAAGTACGAGGAATACCATGCAGACGAACAATTTCTTTAAAAAATAAATCAACAATATAAGAAGCATTAGAAGTTTTCTTGCAAGGAATAAAATGTGCTATTTTACTGAATCGATTCACAACCACAAAAACAGAGTCAAATTTTTGAAAAGTAACTGGCAAACCCAAAATAAAGTCCATAGAAATATCCTCCCAAGGTTTGTTTGGAATAACCAGAATTTTGTGCAGTTCCTTTAAAAGCCTGACATACCTTACATTGTTTAACCAGTTTAGCAATGTCTTTTCTCATGTGAGGTCAGAAATATTTTTCTTCAACTAAAGTAATTGTTTTTCCTTGCCCAAAATGTCCTCCCAAATCCCAACTATACAATTCTTTCACAAGGTTTTCTCTTAAAGAACTCATAGATATGCAGTCTAGTTCTCTTAAACAAAAAACCTTGATGTATAACAAACTGAGCAGAAGGATCAGTTCCAAAAGCACAACAAGCATCCCAAATATTTTTAAAATCAGAATCATTTGCATAAGTGTCTTTCAAAAAATCAAAAGAAGCAACAGTCGGAAAAACAGTTATCAACAAATGAGATCTTCGGCTTAAAGCATCAACAACTTTATTTTAAACCCCAGTTTTATGTTTGATATGAAAAGAGTACTCTTGCAAAAAGGAAACCCATTTGGCATGTCTTTTGTTCAGATTTTTTTGTGAACCCAAAAACCATAAAGCTTCGTGATCAGTATTCGAAATAAATTCTCGTTGAACCAGATACCATCTCCAAAACTTCAAAGCTTGAACAATCGCATAAAATACGGACAATTACAATCTACATACCTTAAAAAAATATGGTCCCCAATATTTCCCTTAAAAATCCAGACACAAAATCAAGATAAACCAAATCCTTATAATCATAACTCAAATCAAATTAAATCAAAATAAAAACCCATCAAAATCATATAGTTAAGCAGTTCATTATATCACATGTCATTCAACTATGTATGCAAACTAATGCATCTTAATTCACCCAATCTACCCGACTCATATAAAATTCTACAGCTCTGGTAACAATCAATTCTTCTAACAACTATGCTCTGATACCAATTGTGATGCCCTAGAATCCAAATTGGAAGAATTATTCTTTTAATCTTTTAATAAATAACACTAGAGCTATATAATATCATATACTAGTAATAAACAGTAAAACAGATTCTATAATTTAAAACATTAATGTACACATCTGTATTCATTCCTAAATATTATATACATAACTCAAGACTATAACAAAAAGAAATAGAAATTATCTTCCATTTCTCATATTTAGCTACAGTGTATGCTTAAGTAGAAGAAGATAACATAGTTAGTTTGTAGTGAACGGTTGGTATTCCGAAGGCAATAGATCACTAGCGGCTGTGATTACTGTACTTAGAGAAATAGTGATCGTTGTATAGAAGAAGTGGGAAAGGCAAGCCAATAAATCAAAATGTTCATTTCACGTATCAGATAATTCGTATCCTTTATCACCCCCCTTAAGTTAAGCATGGGATCATAAATGGTTAACTTGGTTCGTAAGGTCTGAAACCTGTTGATTGGAATAGTCTTGGTGAATATGTCAGTTGGTTGATCTTCTGAAACTATATGATGAACGTTAATGTTATGTAGCTTAATGTAGTCTCAAAAGAAGTGAAAATCAACATCAATATGTTTCATATGAGCGTGAAACACTGGGTTCTACAAAAGTTCGATAACTGAGATATTGTCACAAAATAAAGGGGTGGGAAAAGAGATGCAAATATGAAAGTCTTGAAGAAGGCATCCTAACCAAATAACACTAGTAGCTGCCATGACAAGAGACCTGTACTGAACTTCAGCGGAGGAGTGGGCAATCGCTGTTTGCTTCTTAACACGCCAAGAGACTAAAGTTGTGCCAAGATAGACACAATAACTTGTAATGGATCTTCTAGTTGTAGGATCAGTTGCCCAATATGAATCTAAATAAGCATGGAGATTGAGAGACGAAACAATAATCGGGAGCCCCGAATGAATAATGCCTCGAATGTATCATAGAACTCTTTCAAGGAGTTAAAAAAGCAGCTCGTAAGGCTTATACATTTGCTGGCATAACATATTGACGGCAAAGGATATATCAGGGTGTGTAATTATAAGATACAAAAGAGATCCAACAAGTTGTCTATACAATTCAGGGTTTGAATAAAGCATATAATTCTCTATGAGGTGCGAATTGAAGCATTTTACGAACTGGACATCGATTTAGTAGATGTATGCTTCATTTCTCATCTTTAGCTACAATATATGCTTAAGTAGAAGAAGATAACAAAGTTAGTTAGTAGTGAACGGTTGGGATTCCAAATGAAACTGATCACTTTGCTAAGAGAAATAGTGATTGTTGTGCAGAAGAAGCGGAGATGCAAGCCAACGAATCAAAAAGGTTCATTTCACGTATTAGATAAGTCGTATCCTTTATCAATTATTATATTTATATTTTAAAAACAAGCTACTTGTAAGCTAATGAGTCAAGTTAAGATTGACTTAAGCTTGACTAATTAGCTCAATGAGATTGGCTTACCCTTTATGGATTTGAATTTGAGCCGGTTCAAGAGTCGACTTGACTCACTTACACCCTGAGTCCTTATCCTAATATGAATTAGAGCTTTAGAACCAATTTTCTTTGAGCTATTTGGGCTAAACTTGAGCTTAATGGAGCCCCAGTCACATCAGTATGTTCACTCAATGCATAGTTGTGTTACTCATGTGTTTCAAACATAAAATTAGATATGTAGTGCACATTTATTTAAAAGGCAAGATGGAAAAAAACTTGTTTAACAGTATGTGTTCAAAGGTATGGTGCCACAAAGATTATTGTGGGAGACATATCTGAGAACATACATAGCTGTTAGTTTAGAGAAAATGACGCTATAAAATCAAAATGACTAAGGAGAGATTAAGAGAATTACACAACTTGGAGATTAGAAACTTCAGCCAGCTCTCTTGGGATTTTTCACTAAGCTTGTTGTTATTCAACCGACTAAATTTATAAATATTAAATATTGGTTTACATAAAAATGATATGTAAACAAAAAAAATGCAGTAGAATTGAACTAGATTGCATATTTAAATAGAATAAAGAAAGATCATTACGAATTAATCAAGTCTATTTAGGTTTGCCTCTACCTCTTAACATAAACAAAATCTAATACATATGCTCTTCTAACTAGGTCATTAGAAGGCCGACGTTTTATATAACCAAACAATCTATGGAGATTCTCTAATCTTGTCTAGCGCTGAAGCTACTCCAATCTTTTCACATAAATGCTTATTTTGCATTCCGTCCCTAAGAATTGAAGCCACTCATTCACCTAAGCATTCTCATCTCTGCAACACTTAACTTAATATATTGCTTCTCTTTTAATGACCAACATTATGAGCCACTAAACATTGAAGGTCTCACCATCACCCCACCAACATTTTCTTTAAGTTTGAGGAGTACTTTTTTATCGCACAATAGGCCCTATGCATTCCTCAACTTCAACCATCCAACTTAAATTCTACTAATAACATCCCCATCTATGTCACCCTCACTCTCAACAATAGACCTGAGATATTTAATATTTGCGCTTATTAATAACTTAATTGTCCAAAGTCACAATCCCCCCACTAGATATATTACTACCTAAATTACACTCCATGTATTCTATTTTAGATTAACTCAAACAAAAACATTTAGACTCTAAGATAGACCTCCATAATTTAAGTTTATCTTCAACCCCATCTCTAATCTTATCAATAAGAAGGATATCATTAGCAAAATGCAAACACCATAGTACAAAATAAATACCAAGCTAGAAATATGGAACACATAAAACTCAAGCATTTCATAATTCAATCACATGGTTTATATGAACCAAATTATGCTTACAAGTGTAATAGAGAATTCATTTTCTCCAAGTCAAGAGGAATAGACCCTGTTATGTTGCTGTTGTACAAGTCCAAACTTATCAAATTCTTCAAGTTGCCAATTTCTACAGGGATTGTTCCTTAAATATCATTTTTGTACAATTCTATATTCCTTTGGTAAGTAGTTTATGAAAGAATAAACTTCATTAGCAAGTATATGTTTCCAATAGTATTTTGGGATCGAAATTTTTTTAATAATGTATCATACTAAAAAATCACCAATGAAATAACACCAACAACAAAGAACAACATTTCAAAGAGTCAGGCAGCCGCTTGGTACTGTTAATACGACCCATATGGTGCAGCTCAAATTGAGAAGAATACAAAGAAGGTGTGAGCGGACGCGTTATCCTTTAAATAAAAGTTTAGATTTTTATTTTAAAATTATTTTCATAATGATCAATTTATTACAAATTTGAGTTAAGGTGCCCATTTCTGAAGGACAAAAGACTTACCAAAGAAGAACTACGATCCACCCGATCAAATCATGTCATCGTCTTCCATATCAGAAAACATCAACATAAAAAAAACCTTTATTCAAGGATTATAAGTCAAAAGAACCTTTCAAGCTCCATGTTTTTATAAATTAGAGTAGAGCTTCGTACAAGGGGTTCTTGCTAATGGACATGGGCGGAACCACATGTACTTTAGGGGGGGGGGGGCAATTCCCTTAAATTTTTTTTGCCCTTCCTAAAAATTTACTTTTGCCCTCTCTTAAAAACTTTTTTGTCTTAACTTGCCCTAAAATATCTATATATTCTTCACCTTCACTTCTAATATTTTCTTTCATGCTTTTCATGACAATTTAATTACATTTTTTTTTATTTCCTAATTTTTTTAAATAAATTTTCTTCACCTTCACTTCTAATACTTTCTTGAAAAGTTATTTAAAAATATTAGGCAATGGAGTAACCAATTATACACACACACACACTATTATATATTATATTTTTTTAATATTTAATTATTTTTAAATTGTAATTGCCTCCTAAAAATCAGAGTTGGTTCTGCCCCTCCTAATGGAGTAACCAATTAAAGATAGAGCCTATTCCTTAGCTCCTTGGTTGGATTCTTAAAAAAAAACAAGAAGATGACCTTATATGTAGGAGGAATAAAGACAATGGTGGATTTATAGTGGGGCTCCCCACTAGCCAATAAAACCCACATCCCATAAAATGCATGGAATAGTGGACTTCCTCTCAAAAGAATTTATTTTAAAATTTTATCTCTTATTATTAAGGTTCCTTTTGGTTAGTTAAATGTAAAGTAAATTCAAGTGAATAATTTTTTTATTAGAAGTAATGAACATAGTGTAAAGTCTAAAAATGATGGCCAGTCGCGGTGGTGGTGGTGGCAGGTGGTGGGTGGTGATGACGACCGACATTTGGTGGTGGCTAGTAGCCAAACAAGCTTGCTTGCTGTGTAAACAGTTCCTCCTCAAAGCTGGGCAAATTTGGTTTACCTTCAAAAATGAACTAAAATGATTTACACAACATTTAGTTTAATTTACATTGCACCACTTTGTATTCTAACAAAACACCAAAATTATTAAAACCCCTACTTGTATTCCAACCAAAGAGCCCCTGAACAAAAAAATCTCCACAACCCACTATGCGACTGAGGATTTAACCCAAGACTTCAAGGTTCATACTTAAAGTAAACTTTATCCATCAAGTAGTAGCGTTCAACCATGTATAATATTTATTATTTTTAGTTAAGATTGTTGACCTCATTTTTGTATGAGATCACTTGGACTAAATCACCAATCAATCAAATTTCAATCATCTAATATTTAACCTCAAGTCTTTAATCAATCGATCATTATCAAATCAGTCAGTCATTCAATTTAGTCTATAATTTAGCCCGCGGTCGATCTTGTCGATCTTTCTTTAAATCTACATTGAACCATATGCAAATTGATTGATTTTGATATTTTCACATAAATCGTGTTGAAAGATGTTGACCTCAATTCGATTCATTTTTAATTTGGTTCTCCTCGACGCCGTCGTCAATTGTGAAGTTGAGTTAATTTATTATTATTTTGAGTTGAGCGAAATCTAGATTAATCAAAACCCTTTGAATTTTCTTCAAACAAATTTAATCAAGCGCATTCGAGATGATTTGGATTAATTTTGATGAAAGTTTATCTTCAACGGCTTCGATTGAGTTAATTTAATATGTCTTGGCTTAATTTAAATCTAGTCAACGTTAATTATCTTTGAATGACTTTGAATAATTAATTTAAGACATAAATCTAGAAAAACTTTAATGTTTTTTTATCTATCCTTTTGTTACAATTTGATGCTCAAATATCCCTCAAGACTCAAATAAATTTCATCCCTTTAACCTCTCAAAATCTGGCATTTGATATCAACCATGTGATTAATTTTTAAAGGGCTAGATGGGGCTTTTTATTTTCAGATTTTTTTTTTTTAAAGAAGAGCTTTTAGGGGCTGTTTGGCAATGAGTGAGATTTAACTTTAGTGGGATTTAGTAAATACTGTAAATCTGGATTTAGTAAATCCGAAATGTGTTAAATCCTAAAAACTGTTTGGTATGCCAAATGTTAAATCCTGTTAAATTCGGAAAAACTGTTTGGTAACATATTTCAGGATTTATAGCAGTTAGGCATTTAAATGTGAAGAAGATAAGTATAACTTAAAAATAAATTTATAATTAAAAATAAATAAATATAATGTGTTATAAATTTAAGAATATGTTAAGTACAAATTATCCATTAATTATTATTTATATAATTAATTATATATTTAATAATAGATATATTAAGTTATATTAATTAATCTAATTATATTAATATTTAATTACTAATTATATAATTAAGTTAAATTAGATAATTAATTTTTGCACTAATTATACAATTAACTATTTAATTAATTTACTTAAGTATTAATATTTTAAATTATATTAATTAAGTTAATCAATAATAACTTAGAGGCGTGTAGGGTTTGCCTTTCATCTTCTCTTTTCGTTGTTGCTGTTCGGCTCCGTTGCTTTCGCGGGAGGTGTAGAGATTGCAGGCGTCGCTTCTTCGGCTCCTTCGTGGGCTCGTGGCTGTTCGACTTCGCTCCTGCGACGACTTCAACCCGGATCGGAAGTTACGACATTTTGATCGGAAGCTACGACATTTTGATCGGAAGCAAGAACGGGAGCTCGCTGGCTGTGAAGGTAACTTTCTCCCTTTCGCGCGCTTCTTCGGATAAATCTCGCTCGGATTTACTAAATCCGGCTACCACTCGGATTTACTAAATCCCGGATTTAAGCTGTAAATCCGTAAATCCGGGATTTGCTGAATCCCGGGATTTAACGCGCGCACAAAAACTGTTTGGCTGGATTTAGCGTAAATCCGACTTAAATCCCGCTGTAAATCCGATACCAAACAGCCCCTTAGGGCTGACCAAGAGGAGTGCTGGCTGGGGGATTCCACGATTCTTTTATTTTAGCCCTAGCCGTATACAAAGAGCTCATGAGCATTGGTCTCTCGTGGTATATTTATTTGACAAGTGAAAGTATCCCTTATATGAAATAGATACAATTCTTGATGAGTAGTTCAAGCTTATTTATCTATAAATTATTTTTATTGGTATTTCCAAATTGACTTTATACGTGTTCAATATTCTCTTGACTACAAACCGTTAAAGTTTATTTTTTATGTAAGGATCCTATGATGAGATCATTGTATCAAGTTGTAAAGATGTTGAAGATAATATTTGATTCTCTTATATATATGGAAATACATGTTGGAGGTGTGCGATCATGAGTTGAATAACCATTTGCATGATCTTTTTATTGCCATGATATGAATTCATTAATGATGGTCTATGAAATTGATGGCTGCAATTTCACTTTTCCTTAACCTGTAGCATTGATTGTTTCCCATTTTTGGATAAAAAAAAATGAAAATGTAGGCAAGGAATAGGAATTTTATTCTTTAGCAAATGATTTCGATGTAATTTCAAAGAGTACCTTGTTGAAACAAATATATGGAGTTGAGTCATTATGTGATCCCTTCCTTATTGAAGAATTAGAATGCTTGGTGTGTTTTGGAGGAGATTGATCAGTACTTTCTTATTTGGCTTTTTAGAAATATCCTTGGAAATTGAGATTTATATGAGTTAGTAGAGCTCTCTTGCCTTCCTTTCATTTTACTTTCAAAAAAAATATGAAAGAATACAACATACATTTTTTTTATGGAAGGAGTGGTGGGCCTTTCTTCTTTAAAGATTACTAGTAATCATTTACATATAGAATTGTTGGGTTCACGAAACATATTCTTATATATTTTAAATAATTCCTAATGAGAAACTTTCATTAGTGGTGGAGAATGATGTTGGTTATGTATATATATTTGACATTTAGATGAGATCTATGAGTTTATCTAATTACTTTCTTTACATGTTACGATGCTATGCTATATAAGGTGTCGAATGTGAATGTTAAATGGGAGTAGTTAAATGAGTTTGATGTTCTTTGCAAATATTTTGTCAAATGATGATTATGTGTATTTGACGAATCCTAACTGTTAGAAAATGATGCGTTCATTGTGATGCCCCAATATCATGTGTATTCAAAGGGAGTTTTAGTTAAATTGGAAAATCTCACATATATATACCCCTTTATGTTTGAATGCTAGAAGTACATGCAAGATGAATGAATTACAATCATATATTTTCCCATCTTTATTATTTACTCAAATTTTCACAATAAAGGTGTAGAGCTGTAAGTGTTGTTAAAAAAAAAAAGAGGCTTTGTGAATATCAATCTTCTTCCAATGCTTATACATGCCGATTCACTTTTGTTAGATGTCATGTGCTGAACTTGTTCTTATGAGGTAATATACTCATGAAAATTTCCTCTGATTAATTATACACAAGTTAAGCATCTTTTAAGATTTTTATCAAGTGAATCCGTTGACACTTACAATTTTGATTCTTTGAATATTGATGCAATCCTCAGCACAAAGAAGGAATTGGCTGCTCATAGAGATCTCATTGTTCTAATAAAAGAAAAGGTTCATTTGCTCATAGCAGTATTTCATCAATGTTTGTTAGCATATATGGAGCCATCTTTACTTGTAAACATATTTCTATTTTCATTACCCTTAAAGATCTGTTGTTTCGTGCCAATGGCGAATGTAAGGCAATGCAAAGCAGTATACTAAATGATTCATCCAATTATTTATTTTTTCATTTTTCTAAGTTGATGAAATAAGGATATAGATATTTGACATATGTTGAAGTTGTTTGATTTGACTTGAGGTTGAATGTTGTGAAGCAAATTCTAAATTTCTTTAACATTGAACATAACTGTATATATATATATCCTTGTAAAAATGAGTTACTTATACTATATAGTCATTTGTCCTTGCAAGATAGTATATGAGCTGAAATTCCACTTTTTTTACATACAAGTATATATTTTAAAATTATTCTTGTGAGATGTCACATACATCGAAATTATTTCTTGCAAGGATACATATACTTTGAAATTGCTTCAATGGCTTGATTTGATTCATATTTTCACATATTCGTTTTCATGTTAATTCATATCAGTTTTTATATTCGCATAAATGATATTCTAACACTTTCTTCTCTCTTCGCCTTTTCACGAGGTACTGATGGAGTTGATAGAAGATAGAGCCAAGGAGCTTCAGTCGCCCCGTTTCCTCCAAACGGGGTGCTACGACCGGAGTCACCGTTGACTAGCTCCGGTGACCAGGTAAGTTTTCTTGAAATTTAGAAGTGCATAAGGCTTCTAGATTTACTTGTTGAGCTATTTCTCGCAGCTTTAAATTCTTGCAATAACTCCTGCATTTAGTTAATATCTGCTTTCTTCTTTTTACAAATTCAAAACCCATCGACATAACTTGTTTACATTCGTAGGTATGTCCAAAGGGTTAGTGACATTGATTCAAACCCATTAAACCTAGTGACATCTTTAAGGACAATAATTAAGGACATTTCTGGAGAACTTAGAAAATTTTTAGGAATTAGGATATACCTCAATATGCCCTCGATGTGGAAGACTCTCCCTGCTCACGCGAACGGCCCTCGATGCGGAAGAAGGTAGATGTGTCTCTTCGCTCTCCCTCTCTCTCTCTTACTTGGAAAAGCCACTGTCCGTTTGGTAAAATTATTAAGCACGGTAAGAAAAAAATTGCATCACGGCATTCACCCTTAAATTGGCCTAAAAATAAAGACCATTTTTCCACATATGAGAAAATCCACAAATTAACCTCAATAAAATATAAAATCCACAAACATCATTACATCATTAATAAAAGATCCACAAACAAACATCAATAATTAAAGTACATATCCATGCATATTATAAAAAAAAGGCGTCCCACATTAATTATTTGCATATCAAGTTGTGCTTCTCGCTGTGCTTCCCGCTGTGCTTCCCGTACTCCAGGATTTGAGCTTCTAGCTCACATTTTGTCACGAACTGGTTGCCACAATCCATGCAGGTAAATCTTAATTTTCTGTGCAAAGTTTTATTATGCTCTTTGAGACCAGCCAGGGACCGAAAATGTTTGGCCTCGTCTTTCTTGCAGGTGAGGCAAACAAATCCTCCTCCCGAACCCTGCAAGAAAGACGAGGTCAAGCATTTTCGGTCCCTGACTGGTCTCAAAGAGCATAATAAACTTTGCACAGAAAATTAAGATTTACCTGCATGGATTGTGGCAATCAGTTCTTGACAAAATGTGAGCTAGAAGCTCATATCCTGGAGTACGGGAAGCACAGCGGGAAGCACAACGGGAAGCACAGCGGGAAGCACAACTTGATATGCAAATAATTAATGTGGGACGCCTTTTTTTTTATAATATGCATGGATATGTATTTTAATTATTGATGTTTGTTTGTGGATCTTTTATTAATGATGTAATGATGTTTTTTTTTTAAAGAAGAGCTTTTAGGGGCTGTTTGGCAATGAGTGGGATTTAACTTTAGTGGGATTTAGTAAATACTGTAAATCTGGATTTAGTAAATCCGAAATGTGTTAAATCCTAAAAACTGTTTGGTATGCCAAATGTTAAATCCTGTTAAATTCGGAAAAACTGTTTGGTAACATATTTCAGGATTTATAGCAGTTAGGCATTTAAATGTGAAGAAGATAAGTATAACTTAAAAATAAATTTATAATTAAAAATAAATAAATATAATGTGTTATAAATTTAAGAATATGTTAAGTACAAATTATCCATTAATTATTATTTATATAATTAATTATATATTTAATAATAGATATATTAAGTTATATTAATTAATCTAATTATATTAATATTTAATTACTAATTATATAATTAAGTTAAATTAGATAATTAATTTTTGCACTAATTATACAATTAACTATTTAATTAATTTACTTAAGTATTAATATTTTAAATTATATTAATTAAGTTAATCAATAATAACTTAGAGGCGTGTAGGGTTTGCCTTTCATCTTCTCTTTTCGTTGTTGCTGTTCGGCTCCGTTGCTTTCGCGGGAGGTGTAGAGATTGCAGGCGTCGCTTCTTCGGCTCCTTCGTGGGCTCGTGGCTGTTCGACTTCGCTCCTGCGACGACTTCAACCCGGATCGGAAGTTACGACATTTTGATCGGAAGCTACGACATTTTGATCGGAAGCAAGAACGGGAGCTCGCTGGCTGTGAAGGTAACTTTCTCCCTTTCGCGCGCTTCTTCGGATAAATCTCGCTCGGATTTACTAAATCCGGCTACCACTCGGATTTACTAAATCCCGGATTTAAGCTGTAAATCCGTAAATCCGGGATTTGCTGAATCCCGGGATTTAACGCGCGCACAAAAACTGTTTGGCTGGATTTAGCGTAAATCCGACTTAAATCCCGCTGTAAATCCGATACCAAACAGCCCCTTAGGGCTGACCAAGAGGAGTGCTGGCTGGGGGATTCCACGATTCTTTTATTTTAGCCCTAGCCGTATACAAAGAGCTCATGAGCATTGGTCTCTCGTGGTATATTTATTTGACAAGTGAAAGTATCCCTTATATGAAATAGATACAATTCTTGATGAGTAGTTCAAGCTTATTTATCTATAAATTATTTTTATTGGTATTTCCAAATTGACTTTATACGTGTTCAATATTCTCTTGACTACAAACCGTTAAAGTTTATTTTTTATGTAAGGATCCTATGATGAGATCATTGTATCAAGTTGTAAAGATGTTGAAGATAATATTTGATTCTCTTATATATATGGAAATACATGTTGGAGGTGTGCGATCATGAGTTGAATAACCATTTGCATGATCTTTTTATTGCCATGATATGAATTCATTAATGATGGTCTATGAAATTGATGGCTGCAATTTCACTTTTCCTTAACCTGTAGCATTGATTGTTTCCCATTTTTGGATAAAAAAAAATGAAAATGTAGGCAAGGAATAGGAATTTTATTCTTTAGCAAATGATTTCGATGTAATTTCAAAGAGTACCTTGTTGAAACAAATATATGGAGTTGAGTCATTATGTGATCCCTTCCTTATTGAAGAATTAGAATGCTTGGTGTGTTTTGGAGGAGATTGATCAGTACTTTCTTATTTGGCTTTTTAGAAATATCCTTGGAAATTGAGATTTATATGAGTTAGTAGAGCTCTCTTGCCTTCCTTTCATTTTACTTTCAAAAAAAATATGAAAGAATACAACATACATTTTTTTTATGGAAGGAGTGGTGGGCCTTTCTTCTTTAAAGATTACTAGTAATCATTTACATATAGAATTGTTGGGTTCACGAAACATATTCTTATATATTTTAAATAATTCCTAATGAGAAACTTTCATTAGTGGTGGAGAATGATGTTGGTTATGTATATATATTTGACATTTAGATGAGATCTATGAGTTTATCTAATTACTTTCTTTACATGTTACGATGCTATGCTATATAAGGTGTCGAATGTGAATGTTAAATGGGAGTAGTTAAATGAGTTTGATGTTCTTTGCAAATATTTTGTCAAATGATGATTATGTGTATTTGACGAATCCTAACTGTTAGAAAATGATGCGTTCATTGTGATGCCCCAATATCATGTGTATTCAAAGGGAGTTTTAGTTAAATTGGAAAATCTCACATATATATACCCCTTTATGTTTGAATGCTAGAAGTACATGCAAGATGAATGAATTACAATCATATATTTTCCCATCTTTATTATTTACTCAAATTTTCACAATAAAGGTGTAGAGCTGTAAGTGTTGTTAAAAAAAAAAAAGAGGCTTTGTGAATATCAATCTTCTTCCAATGCTTATACATGCCGATTCACTTTTGTTAGATGTCATGTGCTGAACTTGTTCTTATGAGGTAATATACTCATGAAAATTTCCTCTGATTAATTATACACAAGTTAAGCATCTTTTAAGATTTTTATCAAGTGAATCCGTTGACACTTACAATTTTGATTCTTTGAATATTGATGCAATCCTCAGCACAAAGAAGGAATTGGCTGCTCATAGAGATCTCATTGTTCTAATAAAAGAAAAGGTTCATTTGCTCATAGCAGTATTTCATCAATGTTTGTTAGCATATATGGAGCCATCTTTACTTGTAAACATATTTCTATTTTCATTACCCTTAAAGATCTGTTGTTTCGTGCCAATGGCGAATGTAAGGCAATGCAAAGCAGTATACTAAATGATTCATCCAATTATTTATTTTTTCATTTTTCTAAGTTGATGAAATAAGGATATAGATATTTGACATATGTTGAAGTTGTTTGATTTGACTTGAGGTTGAATGTTGTGAAGCAAATTCTAAATTTCTTTAACATTGAACATAACTGTATATATATATATCCTTGTAAAAATGAGTTACTTATACTATATAGTCATTTGTCCTTGCAAGATAGTATATGAGCTGAAATTCCACTTTTTTTACATACAAGTATATATTTTAAAATTATTCTTGTGAGATGTCACATACATCGAAATTATTTCTTGCAAGGATACATATACTTTGAAATTGCTTCAATGGCTTGATTTGATTCATATTTTCACATATTCGTTTTCATGTTAATTCATATCAGTTTTTATATTCGCATAAATGATATTCTAACACTTTCTTCTCTCTTCGCCTTTTCACGAGGTACTGATGGAGTTGATAGAAGATAGAGCCAAGGAGCTTCAGTCGCCCCGTTTCCTCCAAACGGGGTGCTACGACCGGAGTCACCGTTGACTAGCTCCGGTGACCAGGTAAGTTTTCTTGAAATTTAGAAGTGCATAAGGCTTCTAGATTTACTTGTTGAGCTATTTCTCGCAGCTTTAAATTCTTGCAATAACTCCTGCATTTAGTTAATATCTGCTTTCTTCTTTTTACAAATTCAAAACCCATCGACATAACTTGTTTACATTCGTAGGTATGTCCAAAGGGTTAGTGACATTGATTCAAACCCATTAAACCTAGTGACATCTTTAAGGACAATAATTAAGGACATTTCTGGAGAACTTAGAAAATTTTTAGGAATTAGGATATACCTCAATATGCCCTCGATGTGGAAGACTCTCCCTGCTCACGCGAACGGCCCTCGATGCGGAAGAAGGTAGATGTGTCTCTTCGCTCTCCCTCTCTCTCTCTTACTTGGAAAAGCCACTGTCCGTTTGGTAAAATTATTAAGCACGGTAAGAAAAAAATTGCATCACGGCATTCACCCTTAAATTGGCCTAAAAATAAAGACCATTTTTCCACATATGAGAAAATCCACAAATTAACCTCAATAAAATATAAAATCCACAAACATCATTACATCATTAATAAAAGATCCACAAACAAACATCAATAATTAAAGTACATATCCATGCATATTATAAAAAAAAGGCGTCCCACATTAATTATTTGCATATCAAGTTGTGCTTCTCGCTGTGCTTCCCGCTGTGCTTCCCGTACTCCAGGATTTGAGCTTCTAGCTCACATTTTGTCACGAACTGGTTGCCACAATCCATGCAGGTAAATCTTAATTTTCTGTGCAAAGTTTTATTATGCTCTTTGAGACCAGCCAGGGACCGAAAATGTTTGGCCTCGTCTTTCTTGCAGGTGAGGCAAACAAATCCTCCTCCCGAACCCTGCAAGAAAGACGAGGTCAAGCATTTTCGGTCCCTGACTGGTCTCAAAGAGCATAATAAACTTTGCACAGAAAATTAAGATTTACCTGCATGGATTGTGGCAATCAGTTCTTGACAAAATGTGAGCTAGAAGCTCATATCCTGGAGTACGGGAAGCACAGCGGGAAGCACAACGGGAAGCACAGCGGGAAGCACAACTTGATATGCAAATAATTAATGTGGGACGCCTTTTTTTTTATAATATGCATGGATATGTATTTTAATTATTGATGTTTGTTTGTGGATCTTTTATTAATGATGTAATGATGTTTGTGGATTTTATATTTTATTGAGGTTAATTTGTGGATTTTCTCTTATGTGAAAAAAATGGTCTCTATTTTTAGGCCAATTTAAGGGCTGAATACCATGATGCAATTCTTTGCTTACCGTGCTTAATAATTTTTCCAAACGGACAGTAGCTTTTCCATCCATCTACTATTTATTCTCATGCTTTTAATTTATATATTATGCATCTTGTGGTATCGGAAGGGTTAGAAAGCCTTCACATTTGTGCAAGTTCTTCAACACGACAGTGCCTCGCATACTACTTCGACATTTGCACGCACTGTTGTTATAAGATCAAATTTCCTAATTAATGTTTCTAAAGAAAGTCTTTTATGCTTATTTTTGAGCGGTCCAGCCTCCCGTTCTCAACATCCCTGTATCTCCTTTGTTTTTTTTTGTCATACTCTCCAATTCTAATTCTATCCCACTCCTCTTTTCATCTATTCTTCTTTTTTTTTTCCCTTCATCTCTCTTCTAGTTACACTCCATATATCAGAGAAGCTCTTTTTCTTTCTACGCCCTCCACGTATTTGTTGTTACATTTTAGCCATCACACTTGCGGGTTTGTTTATGCTCACTTGACATTTCAGATGTGTATGACTTGGTTATTTTATTTTTACTTGTTTTTTGTGTTTTTACCAGAAAAACTTACTAGAATGTTATTATTCAATGGAATTGAAATATTTGATGTTGTTTTATTCCTTTCTCATCTTTGTATTTGTCTAATTTGCTTTTGCATACTGAAGAATAGGTACTTGCTACACCTTTCTCGCGTATCCATAAATCCTATAATCCGCTGAACTCTAGGATTTAATAAATCCTAATTTATTGAAAAAAGATGGAAAACACCATAAAGTGAAGATTACATTTACCATGAACTTTAACTTAGTATTTTTGGGCGTTTGGCCTGATTTAGCTTAAAACTTGCATCCAAACAACCCCCTAGTAGTTGCTCAAATCCTCCAACACAACAATGCCTTGCATACCTCTTCGATCTTTTTAATGCCCTATTGTTATAACATCAAGCATCCATAATTGAATTTAATTAACCTAATCTCAACTTTTAAAATTTATGCTTTTAAGAAAGCCTGTTATATTCCTTTCCACATTCTTTATAAATCAACCATAATCTCACTTTCCTAGGTTTTTTCCTTCTATTTTCCTCCCTTATCCTCTTTCTCTTATTTTTTTTTTAAATCAAGTGTGAATGCTTTTGAGACAATCTAGATAAATTAAACTCTAGTTTTGCTCACAGGAGCTTGAGGTAGTAATCATGAACTAGAGTGATCAACTCATTATATTGAAGCTCACTTGCCTGAACTTTTGCTTAATCAATATGATAAAAGGCTTGAGAAACGGTAGTCTCATATGACACAAGAATAACCTGGAGTTTGATACTACTAATCTCACATAACATAAAAACCTGGAGTTAGCGACAGACCTGAAAGCGCTTCTGAATTTTATCAATTTCACGAAGAAGCATTTCCTCTTTGGCAACTGCCTACAATGTTTTGAAGTGCAGTTCATATGTCAATAGAAAATAAAGGGACTGAAAACAAGAAGGAAAGTGTAGCAAACATCTTGAGATAACAGATGAAAATTTAAGTTCAATATTTATAATGAAAGGAACGCATATCATGAAGTAGAACATTGTTGAAATTAGTACTTGTCGTTCTGTTCTCATCAAAGCCTGCCCAGCTCCTCAAGAGCTTGAACCGGCATAGAATCCCGTTCACCTGATTCTTTTAAGCGGCTCTCAAGTTCAATTCAAGCTTCACTATTGGCACGTGCCTCGGCTGGTGCTTCAGCCTCCTTCGCAAGTTTCAATTCGTTAACATAAATTTCCTTCTGAATAGCAATATCTGCTTGATATTTCTCAACTGTTTCTTGCAGCAACTTCTCTGTAGCCATCTTATCTTTTTTAATGCTCTCTGCTTTCGTCTCCTCTATCTAAAGTGTACGAAAATCACATATATTAAGGATGAAAAGATTGATGATATACATAAGACTGATTGATTTGGAAACATATGTATAAATTGGTTGTTAACAATTAATCAGTTAAGACTCTTTCAACCATAGAATTACTAGTAAAGTGAAAGAATATAAATAAAGCAAAACAAAATATCTGTAGATTTTATCAACAAAAAGGAATTTATGTCAAAAAAACAACCATAACATTCAATTTCAACTCAATATGGTAGATAAATTCTTCATTTAACAGCCTGAAGCGAGTTAATCTTCTGTTTTTCCTCTTCCATCTCTTTTATCTGGACATTTAGCAAAAAACGTTCATAAAGTTCAATTATATTTTGCAGAACAATGAAAGACAGAAAAATAGCCTTCATGCCTGTGCCCTCAACTTCCTGATTGTTGATTCCTGAGCTGCTTGCTTTTTAGATAGCTCTTCACCTGTTTCAGAAGTCATGAACACAGAAAAGTATGTAAAAAGTTTTCTACTTTGATTCCATTTTTGCAAAAAATCTAAGCTAATGAATTAAAAATAAAAGAAAATACATAAAGTACTAACTACTTAGAATCATTTAAAAAAAATTCGCTTTTTTCCTAATACAACATACGATTAAATACAATTTATTTTTAAAAAAAAGTTAAAAACAATTCATGGGCTACCAAGTCATATTTTACCAAAAACTTGGCACTTTAATCTAACAACAGAAAACATGTTTCTTTAATCCTAAAAGATAATTTAATAATATCCAAAATCCTGAAATTCTAGAAGAAAATAGTGAACAAATATACAATTTTAAAATAATCAAGGTCACACTTTGAAATGAAAAATCTGGCAAGTATCACATTACAAAACCAGCAGCTAATTAATTTAAAATAAGAAAAATGATAGTAATCACAAAAAAATAAAGAATCAGGCCACACACCGGAGCAAGGAGTTTATCACAAAAATTAGGCATCCACAGCTATAAACCACTCAAAAATACACGTCCAACAAGTACACATGACAAGAGAAAAACTGAAAATTTATTTAACATTCAATATCCAATGCATTTTGCATGCCTGAGGGCCTTATATATATATATATATATATATATATATTCTAGACAGAACTTAAAAAGAAAAAACTTCTCAGAATCTATCAAAATATACTCAAAACAGCAATTTTTAATAAATCATTCGTTAATTCCAGCAATAGAAATCCTGTCTTAAATTCCAATTCCTTAATTGCTTTGAGGACCCATCAGAATGGGCAAGCTTTTGCCACAAACAGAGAGGTAATAAGGAGATAGGCATGATATTAGGATGTAGGAACAACTGGAATGAATGAGGCGGGGCAGAAAAACAATGGCAATAGGCTTCACCAAAGACTAGCATTAGCAGGAAAAGCAAAAATAAAACAATACTGAAAAGCAGAATAGTAACAACAAAGCCAGAGCAGCAAAGGGAATGATAGCACAATAGCAAGAATATCCATCAAAGCGAAAATAGTCAGGGGAAAACAACGGGAACAACAATGGCAAGGGTAACAACATTATGGTGTGAAATAGCAGCAAGTAGTAATTAGCAATTCACACTGTAGGAGTAATTCTGAACTCTAACCGTGTTTATTGAAATTCAGTGCGCTGAATTAAACCAATGCAGTAATAAGTGAGACCTAAAAATTTATTCAGAATACTAGAGAACGCATGTTCTTTATACAAAAGTCCTCATCATATGCATATTTTTAGGAAATAAAACCTAAGAATCAATACAAATGATTGTGTTCCCAGTAAACACGTACGTTCATATTTCTTTAGGAGGATAAGTAATTGATATATTTCCAACAAAACCTCTCTAGGTACTTTTGCTAATTGTTCAGATAAGAGAGATGGAAGAGAAAAAACATAAGATTAACTCTAAGCTTCAAGCTGTTAAATGAAGAATTTATGTATCATATTGAGTTGAAATTGAATGTTAGGGTTGTTGTTTTGACGTAAATTTCTTTTTGATGATAAAATCTACAGATATTTTGTTTTGCTTTATTTTTATTCTTTCAGTTTACTCGTAATTCTATGATTGAAAGAGTCTTAGCTGATTAATTGTTAACAACCAATTTATGCATATATTTGCAAATCAACTTGTGTTATGTATATCATCAATCATTTTATTCTCAATATATGTGATTTTCGTACACTTTAGATAGAGGATGTAAAAACAGAGAGCATTAAAAAAGATAAGATAACTACAGAGAAGTTCCTGCAAGAAACAGTTTAGAAATATCAAGCAGATCTGCTATTCAGAAAGAATTTTATGTTAACGAATTGAAACTTGCCAAGGAGGCTGAAGCACTAGCCGAGGCACGTTCCAATAGTGAAGCTCGAATTGAACTTGAGAGCCGCTTAAAAGAATCAGGTGAACGGGAATCCATGCTTGTTCAAGCTCTTGAGGAGCTGAGGCAAGCTTTAACGAGAACATAACAACAAGTACTAATTTCAACAATGTTCTACTTCATGATATGTTGATGTAGACAAAGGGGGGGTCAACTCAAGTTGAGTTTTTCTTGCCTGGTGTCTTTTTATATTTCCCCTCTTCTTTTTGTCTTTTGGATGTTTGTTGGTTTCATGATGGCATGGGCTGTTTCGGATTGAGCTTAAGTAGTTAAATCTTTAGTTGTGCCAAGCTCATTAATATCTAGTGGAGAATTAGCTCATTATGAGCTAATGGCTTGCTACAAATTTATGAAATGGATCTAGATTTGGTGGGTGGATTTTGCTCTTTCATATTCCTTTTGAGATAAAAATTCTGCAGCCAAATTTCTGCTCTGGAATGTTCTCTCACGGCTGGCTGAAATGCCTCTTCGGGTGCTGTCTTTACCGCCTTGGCATTCCCTCTGTTGACCGTGGCTTTGCTCTTCCTGCCGCCTGGTTTCCTGTGCTGATTCCACGGCTGTGCTGTCCTGGCTGGTTCCGTGGCTTTGCTCTTCCTGCCGCCTGGTTTCCTGTGCTGATTCCACGATGTTGGCTGTCCCTGGCTGATTCCGTGGCTTTGTTCTTTGGCTCTTGGGATTTAGCAAATGTGCCTCTTGGCTTTTCATTTCTTTTAATGGGAATATGAATAGTTTTTGGTCTGAATTTGGACAGTTTTTGGGGCTGTTTGGTGGCTGTTTGGGGAGAATTTCAAGAGGTTTTTTACTGTTTTCTGTGCAGTTTTCTACTGCAGTTTTTTGTGTCTTTTAGCCTTCTTCTAGGTGTCTTTTAACCTTCCATATTCCCTAATATTTGGGCTGTTTGGCTGTCCTTTTTGTACCTATATATAGTGTTGTTTGTGGCTGTTTTAGAGAGTAATGTGAATGATTTTTGGGACTAAACCTGAGAGGTTTTTTCTTGGAAAAAGCTTGAGAGCTTTGTTCCACTTCTTCTACTTCTATGGAAATCTTGCGAGCTCTTTCCAACCTTCGTCTTGACTTCTAATCTCTTTCTTCTATCCGCAAGTTTACACCTCACTTGTATCCTTCTTCTAATGAATGAAAGCTTCTTTAGGTGTCTTGTTTGAGTCAAAGTTTGTAAGAGTCAAGTTTGTAAGTCATTTTATATTATAAAGTAAAATTATTGTTTTAGTTTATTTGTCTATTTTATGTCTTTATTTTGTTCTTAGAAAGAGTTGTTTTTGTTAGCAAAAATTTGGGGCCCTCTCCCAAATTTTTGCTTGCATCAATTTGGTATCAGAGCAAGTTAGGAAGTCCTAGGATTTGGTCGTCAAATTTTAGGTTGTCAAATTTATTTTTGTTGTCAAGTTTGTCAAAGCGTTTATTTGTGAGTCTAAGTTTTTAGATTGAGTCTTGTATTTTTTATTGATTGAGTCAAAAATGGAAAATAACAAAAAAATGGCTTCAATCATGGAAGAGATTAATCAAGAAAATCCTGATGTCCCTCTCCCGTTGGACAGATGGGTTCCTACCGAAGGTGATTCTACTGATCCGCTTCAAGACCGTTTATACAAGCTTCAATATCACATGTTCCTATGTGATCAAAAATTCGAGAAGTGGAAAAGATTTCTACAACAGCAATTTGAAAAAGAGCAAGATGAGATTCTAAAAAGATTTGGCGAAAAACTCGAAGAACTGGATGATCTGTATGCACCGCCTCCAGGAAATCAACATCAAATAATTCATCAGGAGTTGAATTCGCAAGTAGGGGAGTCTGATGTAGACAAAGGGGGGGTCAACTCAAGTTGAGTTTTTCTTGCCTGGTGTCTTTTTATATTTCCCCTCTCCTTTTTGTCTTTTGGATGTTTGTTGGTTTCATGATGGCATGGGCTATTTCGGATTGAGCTTAAGTAGTTAAATCTTTAGTTGTGCCAAGCTCATTAATATCTAGTGGAGAATTAGCTCATTATGAGCTAATGGCTTGCTACAAATTTATGAAATGGATCTAGATTTGGTGGGTGGATTTTGCTCTTTCATATTCCTTTTGAGATAAAAATTCTGCAGCCAAATTTCTGCTCTGGAATGTTCTCTCACGGCTGGCTGAAATGCCTCTTCGGGTGCTGTCTTTACCGCCTTGGCATTCCCTCTGTTGACCGTGGCTTTGCTCTTCCTGCCGCCTGGTTTCCTGTGCTGATTCCACGGCTGTGCTGTCCTGGCTGGTTCCGTGGCTTTGCTCTTCCTGCCGCCTGGTTTCCTGTGCTGATTCCACGATGTTGGCTGTCCCTGGCTGGTTCCGTGGCTTTGTTCTTTGGCTCTTGGGATTTAGCAAATGTGCCTCTTGGCTTTTCATTTCTTTTAATGGGAATATGAATAGTTTTTGGTCTGAATTTGGACAGTTTTTGGGGCTGTTTGGTGGCTGTTTGGGGAGAATTTCAAGAGGTTTTTTACTGTTTTCTGTGCAGTTTTCTACTGCAGTTTTTTGTGTCTTTTAGCCTTCTTCTAGGTGTTTTTTAACCTTCCATATTCCCTAATATTTGGGCTGTTTGGCTGCCTTTTTTGTACCTATATATAGTGTTGTTTGTGGCTGTTTTAGAGAGTAATGTGAATGATTTTTGGGACTAAACCTGAGAGGTTTTTTCTTGGAAAAAGCTTGAGAGCTTTGTTCAACTTCTTCTTCTACTTCTATGGAAATCTTGCGAGCTCTTTCCAACCTTCGTCTTGACTTCTAATCTCTTTCTTCTATACGCAAGTTTACACCTCACTTGTATCCTTCTTCTAATGAATGAAAGCTTCTTTAGGTGTCTTGTTTGAGTCAAAGTTTGTAAGAGTCAAGTTTGTAAGTCATTTTATATTATAAAGTAAAATTATTGTTTTAGTTCATTTGTCTATTTTATGTCTTTATTTTGTTCTTAGAAAGAGTTGTTTTTGTTAGCAAAAATTTGGGGCCCTCTCCCAAATTTTTGCTTGCATCATATGTGTTCCTTTCATTACAAATATTGAACTTAAAATTTCATGTGTCATCTCAAGTTGTTTGCTACACTTTTTTCTTGTTTTCAGTCCCTATATTTTCCATTGACATATGAACTGCCCTCCAAAACATTGTAGGCAGTTGCCAAAGAGGAAATGCTTCTTCGTGATATTGATGAAATTCAGAAGCGCTTTCAGGTCTGTGGCTAACTCCAGGTTTTTATGTTATGTGGGATTAGTAGTATCAAACTCAAGGTTATTCTTGTGTCATGTGAGACTATCGTTTTTCAAGGATTTTATCATATTGATTAAGCAAATCTGCAAATGTTCAGGCAAGTGAGCTTCGATATAATGAGTTTAACACTCAATTTACTAATGCAACCCGGACACTTAAGTGACATATTTATGCCTTGAAGGTATAGAAATTAACAATTTTCTTTGGTTTTTTATTGCTTGTGTTTAAAGGTTTCTACATTTCTTAAACATCTTCTATTTAAATATGAATACTTGTCATCTAGTGTGCATATGTCCTAGCCTTATAGCTGGTTTTGGTGTTAATAGTCAAAAGTTTCTAAAGTGGAGCGTTTTCGGGAAGTATGAGCTTTAAACCTTCGCGTTCAGGTTTTTAACCTTTTCAGAAATGTTTAAAGATCGTATATGTTATTGCTCATTTTCTAAGTATACCTGAGTGAAGAGCAATAAGCAAAATTTTAAGAATGGCTGTGAAAGAATCACCATGCTTGAAAAGAATTGTGGTTATTACAATTAGATTGCATTAATAAATTCTCTCTTTTGTAAGCTTCTGGGTAATTATTATGTAATTCCAAGAAGATATCTCTTTCTGCATGCTTTGGTAGTATTAATCCTGCACTCCAATGAGGGTATTGCATGTTCAAAACTATATGAAAGTGATTTCTCTTTAAAACAGTAAAGAAGAAAGGAATTCGTTCAAATGTTTGTGCAATTTATACAAATTTACATGTCTGCTACAAACCATAGTTCTAATATATATACTGCTGACATTTTAATGGTTAAAGTTTTAAAGAATCTTGGAGTATTTCATCTTAGCGCTAATCTAAAGAAATATGATCTCAAGCATATCATTAAAACTGAGCTACTTTTTTTGGGTGAAGCTCTAAATTAAGTATGATTAAGTTTAGATAAAGACGTCTGTATCTATCAAATATTTTGTTTGTAATTTTATGAACTTTTATACTATATATATATATATATATATATATATATATATATATATATATATATATATATATATATATATATATATATCCATTCTTATATTTCTTGTTTATTGAAATTTTATGTGATTCATATTTTTCTGTTAATAATGTTCTGTATAAGCTCTTACTTTTTTATGTATCTTTCCAATTTCTTGCCAACATGTTGAATTTTTTTTTTCTCCATTCCCTAGCCTTGTATCTATTTGCTCAAATTAAAAATTTCTTTCTTAATATCCATAGCAAAGTTTTTTTAATTAAATAAATCATGATTACAATGATTGTTTGGGATATCTGGACTTTTTTAGAACATTTACTTGTAGGCATGTTTTCTTAGCTTACATGCAATTTGGCTACTACATTTGGCTACCTTTTTCCAGGCTTTAACACATCTGATTTTTTTATTTCTTAAAGCTTCATCATCATCTTTAATTATGGTAGTAGCAGCATGAATTTACTGGCCATAGAAATTGTAGTTTATCATTATCATTAGTTATTTTTAAATGCTATCTTTTGTTGTATTAGACCGCATAGCATTTTGTTTATGTTATAACAACATTTGTTATAAATCTGGCAGGAGGCTGCAGCTAAAGCTGCTGCAGCAGATGAAAGAGGAAGAGCCATGAGTGAACAACTATCTCAAAGTTTATCACGATTAACTGTTCTGGAAACCCAGGTCTCTTTTTTCAGCGCTTCTTTCTTGTATTATTACAGTGATTACATCATATTTAGACATACTAATTCATTGAGAAATATTTCAGAATACATTTCTTAGAACAGGGCAAGGTCAGCTAAGTAGAACACTCGAGAAGGAGAGGCAGAGGTCTGCCGAGAACCGTCAAGAGTACCTCATTGCAAAGGAGGAAGCAGCAACTCAGGAAGGTCGTGCCTGCAAGTTTGAAGATGAAATAAAGGAGCTTAAGGGTAAGCATAAAAAGGAATTGGAAGAAGAAATAGCACACATGCAGCTAGTGGAGAAGGTAATTTATTTTGATTACTTCAATTTTTATGATTTCAGTCTATTAGTGCACATTATATTCCGAAACCCAAGTTCTATTCATGGGTTAATATTCTTGATATAATATCTTTTTTTTAAATGTACTTTTAATGCGTTTTATTTATGCTAATGTAGTGCACAAGAGTAAATGGATAGGATTTGTTTGTATTTTTAATATTTGCTTTGGTAAAATTATGTGTTGTACTTTTGATTATTTTAGGTTAATTATAAGCCTTTCAAATGGTCAATTATACTCTCTTCAATTGATGTGATTTCATTTTTCTGTTAATATAACAATCCTTAATTTATCATTCCAACTTGTATCACACGGTATCTTAACATTCTCATTTATTCCTTCACTCAAGTTATATATTAATGATTTATTTCCATCCAATGCTTAGCACCAAACAATTTCGTTGGCCTAATTGTTGTGCTATAAAATTTATCATCTAAATGTCTTGATATTCTGTTATTTCATAAGACTCTTGAGGTCTCTCTCCATTTAAACTATTTAGCCTTAAATAGAAATTATATCACCATTTATAACTCCATTTATTTGCATAATAGATCCAAAATAACTTGTAAAGGCTAGGTATCACTTTATCTTTTAATAATATTGATTGATAATTTCTAATATTATACTACTAAAAAAATTGCATATCATATATATGATAGGAAACACTTGAAGATCTCAAGTACTTTCCATCAATCTTCGAAAAAACAGCGAGCTTTCTCCACATAATCCACACAAAATCACACAAACAGTAGATAATTTTTATTATTTGATGAAAGGAACACGGAAAATAGTAAGATACAATTGATCCTCTATTTGAGGGGAAGATCGATCTCTCCCAAATCTCTAGTCGCTGCTAGAGCCTGAAGAAAGACCTAAATCTAGGAGATCTCAAATTTCAGCCAAATTCAAGATACCCAAACCCTAGGAAAACAAACTATTTAATGCATACAAATCAAAAGGAAATCCCTAAACAATCCCTACATTCAAATTTCCCTCTTAATTCCCCCAAAAAATCTTCCTATTTGGCTTCCGCAAGGCTTGCGGCTCGCGCGCCATCTGTCGTTGTTTTGCGTCTGGGCCGGTCCCGCGTGGACCGGTTGAACCGATCAACTGGACCGGTTTAACAATACTCTCATCCCGAAGATCCACCTTGTCCTAACAATATGCTCGTGTTCCCGCTGAGGTTGCCATCCTTGAGGTGACTGAAAAACTTTACTGTATTGTTGAACCAAGGGCTCATGGAAAGAGAAACATCCCAATCTGATCGCATCCAACCTGTGTAGTCCCACTAGAGAATCTTTCCCCACCTCTTGAGTCCCCTAACCATGGTCTTAAGTGATACCATGACTTTGGATAGCTCTGCATCTCCCCTTATAACCCCCTTTCTCCTATCCATCATTAGTTTCATCGTGAGTGCTCCCCAATTATTCTTGGTTTCCCCTAAGGTTTGCAACCACTTCATTCGCATGATGACATCAGTACTTCATAATTCTAGCGGAAGAAAGTCCTCCCTCACCGGAATCCCCTGGATGGTCGACATCACTCCTCTACAGATCCCCTGGCCTTTCTCCACCTTCCCTGTACCCATTATTACTCCATAACAACCGGTGTCCACCAATTTCACTCCCAGTTGGTCGACGACCTGAGTGGAAATGAAATTGTGGGTAGCCCCACTATCAATTAGCACCACCACCTCCCTGCCCTATATCTCCCCCTACACCTTTATGGTATGATTCGTAGTGAATACTACCACTGAGTTCAGAGAAACCTCTGCCAGATCCAAGTGTGGCTTCTCCTCCATCTCCTCCTCGGTCTCCTCCTCACCTCCCTCAATTTCCTCATCATCGAAGACAGTGAGAACCTAAAGAGTTCGGTCCTTGCACCGATGTCCTGGCGTATACTTCTCCTCGCACCTGAAACACAACCCTTTTGCCATCTTCTCCTGCATCTCCTTCTCTGTCAGCCTCTTGAAATTTTTCCCACTCCCTCCTATTGGCTTCTCCCTGGTAGTCTCATTAATGTTGCCTGATGCAGGCCCCTTGGGTACTAGAAGAGTGGTCGTCATCTTATAAGAGCCTCATTAGTTGCTGCTACTGGTCCCCTTCTCCAGATTCTTCTGATTTTTCGCCAACTTGGCCAACTTCATGGCCTCCCCCAAGTCACTAGGCATCAGAACTTTCACTGTCGCTCGGATCTTTGCCTTCAACCCCTTCATGAAGTTTCCCTCCAATATGATATCTGATAATCGCTCAACCATACTAGCCAGATGCTCGAAACCGCTCTTGGTAGTCTACTACTGATCCCTCCTGCACCAGAGCAAAGAACTGCTCATAGAAATCTCCTCCCCGGTCGGTTTGGAAACGTTCTATTATGCAGTCTTTGAATTCCCTTAAGTTCCTGATAGGCCTCCTCTGGTCTCTCCACTGAAATCATGACAGGGCTTTTCCTTCCAAGCACAATCCCGTTGATGTCACCTTCTCCTCCTCCGTCAGCCCATTGACGGCGAAGTATCGCTCGAACTTGTAAATCCACCCATACGCATCTTCTTCTTCGAATATGGGCATCTTCAACTTCCTCACTTTCTGTTCACCACCATTTCCCCTAATTCTCCCATAATCTTCCCTTGCTCTGCCATATCCCCCCAACCCCCTTCGAAATCCCCCCTTCTTTCTTCAAAATCAGCACCTCGGCAGCCGTAGTATCCCTCCTGACGTTCCTCGTATCCACCTCCCTTTTCTTCCCTCTGGATATGCTCCAGATGGGGTCTTCTTCCTTCTCCTTCTATGATTTCCACCTCATACCCTACGAATTTCAGAATTCGTATTTTTTCCTTCCACCCTTTTCGACATGGAAGCCGCCGTTTGGTTTTGAATTTCTAACATTTTCTTCATCATGTCCCGGAGATCAGCGACTTGTTCTTCCATTGAGGAAATCCTTTCCTCCACCGTCGTCTTGATTTGATTCATCTCTCCTTCAAGCCTTTCCTCCAGGGCATCCACTTTTCTGGCTGCCATCTTGATTCGAACTTTGGCAAATTCAAAAATTCAGTATTTGGATTGCAAAAACAGCACTTCCTCCGTTCCCGACCAAAAATCAGTTGCTGAAATTCGCCCAAAACAGCCCACGAACGGTCCCAAGACTTGCTCTGATACCAATTTGATAGGAAACACTTGAAGGTCTCAATTATTTTCTATCAATCTTCGAAAAACAACGAGCTTTCTCCACAAAATCACAAAAACAGTAGATAATTTGTATTATTTGATGAAAGGAACACGGAAAATAGCAAGATACAATTGATCCTCTATTTGAGGGAAGGATCGATCTCTCCCAAATCTCTAGACGCTGTTAGAGCCCGAAGAAAGACCTAAATCTAGGAGATCTCAAATTTCAGCCAAATTCAAGATACCCAAACCCTAGGAAAACAAACTATTTAATGCATACAAATAAAAAAGAAATCCCTAAACAATCCCTACATTCAAATTTCCTGGATATAAGATTTAAGATAGTTTGACATCTATTTATTTTTATAATCTAAGTTTATTGTTATTTATATAAAAGATGTCCACAAATTTAACTACTTGTTAGTAATAAGAACATAACATTATATCTTTGAAGCGACACTGAGTTGTGTGCTTGAAAGTAACATTATATAGATATAAAATCTTATAAAAATGCAATTGATCCTTTGGCTCAAATATTACTAGCGAAAGTGTCAAACCATCATGAAACTAAATTAAGCAATCAGTAGAAACATAGGCAAAGCTTTTTATGGAAAACGCCCCTTTTGGGGAAGATAGAAAAGAAAGCTATAAGCGCAGAAACTTGCTTAAGAGAAATAACAAAAATATACATTTCTAAATACTTTTGCACAAAGGATTTGGGGTGTTACAACAAGATTAGGATAACTCGTAACTGCCAATTTGATATGAGAAGAATGACATTCTGCTTAGCTATCAGAAGAACAGCCCTTCAATAAGTAGGGAGCTATCTCAGGAGTAAAAATAGCAAAATAAATAAACCACTAGAAGTTACAATTTGAATGCTCCAAATTTTTTTTTAAGTATTCCACATGTTTTTATCTTGTTTCCTCGTTTTATCTCTTTTATAAATGCTTAAGTTAAGAAAAAGGAGATCTAGAAATGTCCAACCAATTAGATGTACTAAGAGTGAACGGATTAAAATATTTGTTAAATATAAAAATTGTGTGAAAGATTGATAATGAAATTTTGATAAATAAGAATTTTAGGGATGACATTTTTTAACAAGGACTAGGAAAATTATTGAAACCATGAAGTTTTCTATAGATGAACTTTAGTTTTAAAGAAGATGCATAAAAGCAAAATAAAAATTTCATGGGAGTTAGAAGATAGATTTGAGTTGTCTGGTTATCAAATCCATTTATGTGATTTTAAAAATTAATAGTGTCGAATGACTGGAGAACAAGTATTTTGTACTTGTATTTATGAACAAAAGATATTTTAGGATGTGGTATATAATGTTTATTGGGAAATCACACTAATGATTCATATAATGAAGTAATAGTAGACGATGTTGGAATGTAGACTTTCAAAATTATATTGTAATTGAATAATCAAATTTCTTTTTATGCCAATAAGATCCACTAATGATACAATTTTCATGATAGAGCAATTAATGAAAAAATATACAGAGAAATGAAATGATCATCGTAAGATCTTTATGTTCTTGAAGACGACATATGATTGAATGTCACAAGAATTGATATAGTGGATGAAGGAGAACATATATCCATAAATATATTTCGATATTGGAAGTAATTGTGGATTAAAGAGTTTATAAATAATATAAGATCATACCAAGGTTTAACATTATTATTAGTATCTTTTTAGTTCATTATGAAAATGCTTAAAAAGGTACTCAAAGTTGGGTAACGTGATTTATACTATTTGAGATAACATGATACTTATTATTGAGATGTCAGTTGAAATGGAAAGTCAGAACAATGGAGGAAACATTTAGAAGATTAGGTGCTTAGGATTATTATAATGAAAATTAATTACATCATATGTTTATTTAATGTATATGATATTTATAATTACTACTTAGTATTGTTAAAAGATCAAGGTTATCTTGTATGATGGTTTAAATATTTCGGATCTATCATAAAAAATATGGTGATTTCAATAGACTAATAGAGGTTTCCATCCAACTCAATTTTTACGAACAACTTTTGTTTGGCTTGTTTGTTAACTAACACAATGTTTAAAATTGCGTATCGGGTATTGAGGCATTTTTCATTCGTGAGGCGAGGCGTAAGCCTTAAGGCGTAAGCCTCAAAATCAAAAGATTGCATAGACATAAAATGATAAATTTTTTATATACTAATGAGTGAATAATATAAAACATAAAAAACATAAGATATGAAGTGAAATTAAAATATCCCAATAATATGACAACATGAAATATAGTTCAACTCAAAATTCTATCTTTCCCAAATCCCAGTATTCTTTTCATTAACATATAATTCAAAATTTCAAAAATAAATATCAATGACATATCACATAAGAACTCATTAGTCATCAGCACTGTCATCACTAAGGGGTTATTCATTTGAATCATCATTATAATGAAATGCTCTCTCCCCTTCCTCCTCTCCTATAGAGTCCAATGTCGGGCATTTACTTCAAAATTTATGTAAGTTTTAATATATATAGCGTAAGCCTCATGACAGTGAGGCGAGGCGGGCCTCAAGGCGGGCCTCAACCAAGTTGAGGCGCAAGCCTCATGACAGTGAGGCGAGGCGGGCCTCAACCAAGTTGAGGTGCAAGCCTCATAAAAAAACTCAAGGCGTAAGCATCGAGGCATTTTTTACTGGAATTACGCAAAGGCGGGCCTCAAGGCGAGCCTTATATTGCGCAATTTTAAACCATGAACTGACAAGTAGAATATGAACATAATATTTATGATCAATTTCTTAAAAAAAGAAACACAAGCAAAGCGTTGTTTGTTTGTGTTTGGCTCGTTAAGCTATACATAGTTAAATATTAAATATCTATATACATTTTGGTCAAAATAATGCAAAAACAAAATCATGTTTCAAGGTTGTATATGGTGTTAAGTGTTTGCTTTACTTTTATTAAGAGGTTTGGTGTTTGATTCTTTCTTTCTTTTTCTTTAAAGTAATAAAAATCCTTTTTTTATTGATATGTTATTTTGTTTTTATTTACGTTCATGAACAAGTTAATATCAAATCAAATACAAACAAAGAAATATAAAACATTAGCGAACATTAATTGCATGCAAACTAGAAAAAAAACTAACGAATCAAACTCAAACAGGACTTCGTTCAATTGTGTAGATCTTGAAGACATAAGACTTAAGACTAAGTTATTAGAATAACTTAGTAAATAATGAGTATTCTTCTATTAGGGCAAGTAGCAAGATTTAAAGGTAAATTTATTGAATTACATTTTGATGTCTACCTTTTAGGGATTAAAATTTTGAAGATTAAGAAGTCATTGATATGCAAGTATTTTGAAAATAAAAGAAAAAGTGGATGTTTGTTAAAATTAGGAAGGATTCAGTTTGAAATAATTAAATTAGAAAGATGATAGGAGTCACGTCAATTGAAGCTAGGGGACTACATCCTGCATGTCATCTATTACGAGACTTTGGGTTGCCTTTTGTTTTCTTAGTTAAGGTGCTCTCGTCCCCTGGCAATTCTTTTGTTATGGGCTTAAAGTTCCATGTGATATCATTTACTACCAGATTTTTTATCTTTCTGCTTTGGCGTCGTTGCAATTTTATGGGTATTATAGCTCTTTACATACCTGTGACTTTACGCTTTATTGCAATATTCCATGTACTGTAGCAACCCATGAGTAGTGGATACCTTCCATTTCTGTTTTTTGTTGTATGCAGTTTGGAGGTTTCTTAGCTCGGGATAAGGTTATTGATTTTATCTTTTGACTTTTTAACTTTAATTAAGGAATTTTTGTGAAAATTATTAGGCATTGTGAGGATGTAATAGAGCTATATACGGATTTCTATTCTGATGCAACAAATTTCTGGTTGGATGGGACTCCTCATAATCTTACAAAATTTCTAGGGAAGTTTTATCTTTGTACCTATGTGAAGTCTTGTTTTTCAATGTGATTATCTCTTATCTTTTTCTATTCTCTAATTTAATGATTTGTTTTGTTATGTGACTAATTATATTCAAATCTGATGATAATTCATTTTTGAGTTTTTGATTGACTGTGCAATTGTTTGAAGATCCTGAATGTCAATGCAAGGTTTTTGTTAGATGGCTTTTAAATTATTTTTGGCACGGATTTTATGTATTTCTGGTTTTCTTCTGAAAGGATGACTAGTTTTTTTTAAATTATGAATTGTGAATTTGACTTGTAAAGAAATCCTGGACCTTGTGATGCCCTACACCAAAAACGATGAATAACTATATAAATCTTCCCAGAATGATAGGTGGCTGACATTCAATTTGATGGATTAAAAGTGTCATAAGTTATAACTGATGTTGAAATAATGAATAGATGCCAGAACTGCAAGCTTTGTTGATAATGTTTGGAAGCACTATATGAGCATGACTTTGTAGGAGTTCATCCTTTCTCTCTTTCATTAATGAGTGTAAATAATTTATCTTACCATGAGAAATATATTGTCATACTTATTTTGTTAAGGATTAGGCTATGGATAGATTGGACTGCAACAATTTCTGAGCATTCCTCGTGATGGCTTGTGTATTCCTATTTTTTCAGATATTTCTGTGCATGACTTTTTGTACATGGTAATTCTGAGCCATTGTTTTCTCTATTCACAATTTTGTTGGATTATTGTTTCTTGTAAAAGGCCCTTGTTTCGCAAGAACTTAGGACATTGTTGATGTTGGAACTGATGATTTATTTGTAATGATTGTATAAGATACTTACTTTGGACCTGGAGCTGTGGACAATATCAAAACACATCTTACGGCATTGGAATCAGAGGTGCTCTATCCATTTCTTTTCTATTATGTTCATACATTCTTCAACAACAACAACAAGCCTTTATCACGCTATATGGGGTCGACTATATGAATCTTTTTTCTCCATTGTGTCCTATTAAGGGTCAAATTCTCAACTAAATCTAATAAATAAAATGTCATTTCTAATATTTTCTAACCAAGCCTTTTTAGGTCTACCTCTACCTTTCTTAATATAAGTTAAATCTAATACATCTACTTTCCTAACCGAGTCATTAGAAGGCTGTCGTTTTATATGACCAAACCTTCTAGGCAACTCTCTCTAATTTTATTTTCCACTGGAGCTACTCCAACCTTTTCATGTATCTACTTTTGTATCCTATCTTTAAGGGTAAAGCCACTTATTCATCTGAACATCCTCATTTCTGCCACACTTAACTTAATAACATGCTTCTATTTTAATGGTCAACATTTTGCACCATAAAGCATTGTAGGTCTCAGTATCATCTTATAGAATTTTCCCTTAAGTTTGAGAGGGACTTTTCCATCACATAACAAGCTAGATGCATTCCTCCACTTCAACCATCCAACTTGAATTCTACCACCATCACTATGAACAATAGACCCGTGATATCTAAAACATGTGCTCTTATTAATGACATGATCGCCCAAAGTTACAATCCATCCACTAGATCTACTATTACTAAAATTGCACTCCATATATTCAGTTTTTGATTTACTCAAACGAAAGTCTTTAAACTCTAAAGTTGACCTCCATAATTCAAGCTCACCTTCAACTCCCTCTATAGTCTTATCAACAAGAAGAATATCATCAGCAAAAAACATACACTAGGGTACAACCTCTTGCAAATATCTAGTGAGAACATCCATAACTAAAGTAATAAGATATGGACTTAAGCTTATCCTTGATTTAATCTAACTGAAATAGGAAAATATTTGGTCAAACCACCTTGTGTTTTAACACAAGTAACAAGTTTGTGATCATCTAAGTGAAGTGTTATAAAAGATATTGTACCCTGAAACATCAAGTGAAGGCAGAAGTGATCCAAAATTTTTTCTCCAAAAATTTCTATGTATAAAATATCTACAGACGATGACAACATTTTTCATTAATGGCCACTGACCTCTATCTAAGCCTTTCTTATAAAGACAAAAGTAACTTAAAATATGACTAAACATGTTACTAATCTGATTCAACCTTGTCATTCCCCTTTCTTGTAAAAGAGCCAGAATAATAATCTGGTGTGTTACGACCTCCAATAAGATATTCAATCATATTATAATAATCAGTGTAAGCAAGGACTAATAACATTAGCGTGGAAAAATAATTCAATGTGTGATCAAAGAATGTAAGTAACTTAAGGCTGTAACAACAGTAAATGAGAAAGGTACAAATAGTTATTAATAACTATAATAAATAATATGCAGGGCATGTAATATGTAAACTGCAATATGATGGTACTAGGCTCACCAGAATCAATCTACTTCATGTTATATAATTACTAATAACATCATTGTGCCCAATCCGATTATGTAGGATATATAAATCATACCATCATCATTGTAAATTTCGTTTATTTCTTAACTGCCCCTTGTTAGCTTAAAGAGTTGCCATATTAGAATGTCTAGCTCTGTTCTACGGTTGCACTGTCTGAATAGCCCATAGGCTTTTTAACTCGTAGGCCTTATAATGATATTAAAGCTCATAAGCTTTCCCATATCTAGCATTCACTAGGTCGCACTCCCCATTGGGGTCGCACTGCCCCCCACTAGCCTAACACCTAACCTGACATTTACTCAAGCTCTTCTTATTATTGGGTTTTTTTGTTTCCTATGTATGTTACTTGTTTTTTGACTAGGCATAAGTATAGCGGTTCAAATAAATTCATATGATTGTATGGTATATCAGTGTATAAGGGGTTTAACTACATAATTTACCTTTTTTTAATTTAATGTGATGGAAAAACAAACAACATCAAACATTCTCACATCTCCCAATTAATGGCAATAACTATGTACAACAATTCAGACTAGTTTCACGTGTGAAATATAAAAGCAAATGTCACGTCACTATTAAAGTCGATGCACTTATATATTCATATAAATTTTTTCGCTTGCATACCATATTTAACACAATTATTAGATATTTAAGGGCATAAGATAAATTCTAACATCTCATTCTCTTTATGTCCTCCTCCTTTCCTTCTCTTCCCTTTTAATTAATTTCCTTACTAAACTCACCCTCAGCCAAACCCCTTAACACTTTGACATCTCAGACTTCCGCCTCCACTGTGTACCCGAACCCGCTCCAGTACTTTCGTGGCTACTTGCTTCATCTCCCATCCCCCATTTCACCACTGTAGTGTGAAGAATCCAAAGTACCCTCAATTAGCTATAGGGATATTAATTTATCCTAAGCAAATATTTAAATTACCTAAGTAATCCTGCTATCCAGTAGTGCATGCCGCCCAAAGTGCCTACAACCAGCAAAACTTTTGGCCAGCGATAGTAATTCTTATATTCGCACAGTAATGTAGTTTCACTCAACTACAGTAATTCTTATATTGGAATAGTAACATATAGTTTAACTTTAGGAATTTATTTAATTTAGATATAATTCAATAACTTCCACCTCATTGTAAATTAGCATACACTTCTATATAATAATACTCCATTTGACAAGTAGAACTCAATGACATGCTTATTAATGGTATTAGAAAACATATCGTTGTATTTAATGGATAATTAAGTTAATATATCTAATTAATGTATTAACCCATCCATTCCTCTTAATTTTGATATAATGAATTCTTTTTTACAAGTATGAATAATTGTAATGGCCATAAATAGCTCTCTTCCTATAATTAAGAGAGGTATATATATATATATATATATATACAGAGAGAGAGAGAGAGATTTAATTATATTTGGGTTAGAACTTAGTGATCATTCAATAATAGAAAAGCTAATTACCTTGATAACTATTTTGTTCTTCATTATAATTATAAAAATCTACCATTTTTCTACGACTTCAAACCACCTCAACCCTCATATGAAAAAGTCATATATGTTCCATAAAATTATAACTATTGCTTTCAACATAATGTAACTAGTACAAGGCAAAAATCTAATAAATTCTTACTCATACATCCAACTGGCATTAAATCACCTCTAATAGCTAGCTAAAATCCCAAATTTATAGTATAGATCTCCTTGCCTCTTTTATCAACTCCTCTTCTCAACTACACAAAGTTGAAGTCTTCTCCCATTCGTAGCTCCTATCCATTCACTTCTCCAACTCCCTACAATTCATCACAAGCACTCCAACAACCACACTTATACTACATTGTGTTCGCCCCTCGTTATCATGCTCTCAACTTCACCACTATTGCCTTACTCATAGAGATATAACACTTACTAAACTTAAAAAATTTCTCAAATCCTTTTTCTTGGTGCTTGTGGCGTAACAAGTGGACCACCTATGTGTGTTTTTCTTAGCATGATGAGTTAAACTTTAAGTGTTCACACGCGCTTTCATGCTGGCAGGAAAAATTACAAGCTTCCATGCATGTATTTTAAATAACCATGCACACCTTTCTTGGCATGGTGGGCATGCTTAAACTCCCCAAATTTAGGAAAGATGACTAGCTATATGTGAATGGAGTTTATGCATCTAACTAATCTTTCAATAAGCTTTATAACTGTCGTGAGTCAGCACTAACATTGATAGAGGACGAGGAGGGCTAGTGGGGGAGGAACGATTTTTCATTTTTTTTTGTATTTTTTAATTTTCTTTAATTGTATATTGTGTTATGTTTGGTCACATTAATACAATAAGTTGTTATACCCTATTAAAAATATAAAATTCATTACTCACTTTTATTTAATCACAATGCACATTAGAATATTTCCTTAATATCTTATATTTTCTTAAATGATAACCTTTGCAATTATTTAAAAAAAAATTTGCTCATGTGACCTAAAAGAAGGTTGCAACATTCGGGTACGTGGAAGGGCTCATGCGCCTTATAAAAGCTGAACATATTCTTCTTCCTCTCCCATCCCACATCCCCTTCCTCTCCTCTTCCGTTGTCATTCCTCTTCCTGTTCCCTGTACATATGGGTTCGGGTGGAGGATTTGTTTGCCTCAGCTGCAAAAAAGGCCAGGCCAAGTGATTTAAGTCCCTGGATGCTTTGAAGAAGCATAATCAAACTAAGCACAGAAAATTCAAATTTACGATGTGGAATAAGTGTGGCTGTTGGAGTGTTTGCGATGAATTGTAGGGAGTTGGAGAAGTGAATGGATAGGATCTACGAATGGGAGAAGACTTCTTGTACTAGTTACATTATGTTGAAAGCAATAGTTATAATTTTATGGAACATGTATGACTTTTTCATATGAGGGTTGAGGTGGTTTGAGGTCGTAGAAAAATGGTAGATTTTTGTAATTATAATGAAGAATAAAATAGTTATCAAGGTAATTAACTTTTCTATTATTGAATGATCACTAAGTTCTAATCCAAATATAATTAAATCTCTCTCTTTCTCTCTCTCTCTCTCTCTCTCTCTATATATATATATATATATATATATATATATATATATATATATACCTCTCTTAATTATAGGAAGAGAGCTATTTATGACGATTACAATTATTCATACTTGTAAAAAAGAATTCATTATATCAAAATTAAGAGAAATGGATGGGTTAATACATTAATTAGATAGATTAACTTAATTATTCATTAAATACAACGATATGTTTTCTAATGGGATGTTTATCAATTTTCATGTAATAAATAAATACTTGAATTTAAATTTTAAACTTTCAATATTGTCAACCTTGTTTTCACCCAAACTTGGGTCAAGGAGTTTGTCTTGGTCAAACTGACCAAGCCAGGGCCCAATACCACCTCTCTTGCACTTAGTGGGTCAAACCAAGTTTGTTGAGCCTGACCCAAATTAACCCAAACCCCTTTTCTTGATTTCAAATCAAATCCAGGGCTTACTTGGCTCAATTCCCTCTTCTCTTGGGTTCAATGAGTCAAACCCAACCCATTGGGCCCAGACCCATGCGTTGGGTCAACTTGGTTGATCAGGTCAACCTTAGTTGGTCCAATTAGCCCGGATGGGTCCAAATCAATTTAAATTCAATTTCAAACTTCCTTGGGCTCAACCCCTCATCTCTTGGGCTCTATTTGACTACATCCTTGTTAGTTGGCTTTCCTTTTTAAGTAGGATATAAGCCTAGATGCATTAGTTAGGACATAGGTATTAGTATTGGGTGTAGAACACTAGTCCCACCTTAGATTTAAGGTTTGAGGCTACTATATTTGGTGTATTGTAATACACCTCATTGATAGGTAAGTTCCTTCCATTTAGGGGCTATAAATCCTGCTTATCTGCATCACATGGATGACGACACCTCCATCCTTCCCCTACACATGCCTTGAGTGTGTTATTTCCCTTTTGTACATTTTCTTCTCAGTGTATTGGTCCCTCCGGATGTTAGTGTGAGCCGTGCATGTTGACTAAGCCCACTTGAACCCTTCCTTTCCATTTGAGTAGGATTTCCTAGTTTCCCCTTTCATGTCAATCCATTCTTTGGGAAAGAATAATATTAGATCCTTAATTAAGAGTATTCTTAGGCTCCGTTCTGAGATATAATTAACCACGGGGGCTTACGCCCGTGGGAAATGGAACTCCACCATCAAATAAATCACACTCAAGCTAATATATCGATATGGAGAAACCCGTTATTTTGATCAGATCATGTATATTATTACCCATCGGGGTGCATGAGCAAAAGATGTTATCCTCAATGGTTGACCATTCGGGGTGCATGAGCAAAAGCTGTTATCCTCAATGGTTGACCATATGTACGATCTAATCTGCCCTTCCATTAGCCCGCTTGCGAAGAGCGCGGAGGCCTGAGATCATTTTTATCCCTCGGGGTGATGCAGTCGTATACCCTCGCACTCTGTAGTAGTGTCCTTTCAGAGGTCTTTAAATATACCAAGTTAAAAAAAAAGTACTATGAAATGAAACTCTCTAATTAGGCCCAAAGCGGATATATCTCTATGTTGGATTAATCTTATTTTATTATGGCTCTAAGATGGCTCTACTGTGCACCTGCTTCAAGCATGTGAGAGGTGAAAATTGGGAGTTAAAAGTAGGCACTAAGACATGCATTTTGTATTCATTTTCATGTGAACAGTAGTATACCCAAACTATAAAGTAAATGATACTTTTATTATTTTATTTATTTACATTTTGAACATTGAATTAAACTTTATTATGGGGGAAAAGGGTGGCCAATTGAGTTTCATACTCGCCCCTTTGTTTATAATATTTCAGACAATAGTAAGAGTTAAATTCTGAAAGTAAATATAAAAGAATATTGTTGGCTCCAAAGAAATGTTAAATTAAAAAAAAAAGCAAGTAAATATAAAAAAGTTGGGTTAAATTCCTAATTGAGGTTTTGGGTCATTACAAGAGGTCTATGACACCATAATACAAACTTATAAAAGACAATATCAATATGTTGTGCGAGCGTGCTATGATATGTTATATTAGTATCAATGCTAGTTCAATCAACTGTATATCAGTTGTATCTATTAAAATAGCTCAATTCACTATCATGCAAATGCAATCATAAATGTGATTATGAAGAGTGAGGTAGGACATCTTGCTTTGATATGATATTGTCATTCTTCCATCCCAATTGTCGATTAATTAATCATTAGTTTTAAATTTAACCCCAACTATCATCCAATTAGTTTTTAATCTTTATCTTGCCATTTAATCTTTATCTTGCCATTATTCTTCATTATCTCTAGGGCGCTGAATGTCATCCCTAGAGTTATTGTAGAACAGAGCCTTCAATGCTGCAACGACATTTTCCGGCACTACAACTCTCTTAGCGTTGCTATGCTCGCAAGAACATTGTCGCAACGCTCAACCTAGAATATTTATATTTTAAAAAAGTTTATTTTAAACATTTGGGTTGTGATAGGAAATACTTGAGTTCGCAGGCAACCCTAAGGTAATACTTGAGTTTGCAAGCAAACCTAACCCAAATTGATGTACAAGCAGCCGGGTATTGTTGTTTGCAGCAGAAAATACAGCCAAAATAATAGAAAAACAAAGGAAATATGAAGGAAATCAAGCAATGAACTTGTTATGTTTACGCAATCTTTTGATTTTGAGGCTTACGCCTCAAAACGCCTTGAGGCTTACGCCTCGCGCCACGAATGAAAAACGCCTCAATACCTGAATACACAATTTTAATCATTGCTAAAAATAATTTAACAAAGTTGATTATCACTGGTAACCTAGGTCTATGAGGCTATTATGTTAGCCCCAAGGAGGGTGAAATAAACCTCACAGTCTCGGTATGAAACAAATGTGATAATTAATCAAAAACTAAAACAAAAAAACATCTAAAATCAATCCTATTAAGATTTGAACTTCAATTAAAAAAAATGCAGATAACTTTAACTACTATAAACTACCTACCTACATACACCTACCAACACACACCTACACACACTTAGACTTAATTGTTAGGACACGACTACTAGCTTTAGGTTAGGCTGATGTTCTGCTTTTCTTTCTGTCTCTGTGTTGTGGCGACTTCCATGTGACCCGTATGCTGTTTATTTTGTTACTTGTTTTAGTTTTCTGTGATGAGTTTTAGTTTCTTTCTGCACTGTTGTTGTGAGCGATAGAATACCCATAGGTTAGGAACGCTCTTTATACTGACATTGTTTTCTTGCAGATAGGGGCTAAAATTCATAATATATATATATATATAACTGCTTTGGGTGCTTCAGCTGCTTAGCCCCCAAATAATAAGAGCACGGCCAAGTGTGATTGCTTTTGAGCATTTTTTTCATTTATATATAACTGCTTGAATGATTTTGATTATAACTGCTTAGGATAACCCTGTAAGAGAGTCTAGATTTTTATTTTTCTGAGGTAAATGTATTTGATAGCGAGCATTGTGAAAATCTAAAACAAGGCATTTTAAATGTAAAAGGTCCAAAGGAGAAAAGAAACCCCCCCTACAAGGAGTTTTTTTTTTTCATTTGGACATCCTTTTGGAGGATTCACTACGAGGAGCCCGAAGGAATGAAGATGATCCACAGACGAATCAAGGAAGTGAAGATGAATATCAACAGATAAAAATGCCTTGTTTTAAGATTTGCGTTGTTCCCATGTTGTTGTCGGTGGAGCCCGGTCACCACTACTTTTTTTGTACTCTATGACGTAATATTGTATGGCACTTGTCATGGACTTTGGACACTCTTTTTCGCGGATTTTTGTTGTGATTTGTTGTGTTTACTTTGTTTGCACAATAGAGCTGTCATACTTTTTATAGGTTTCTTTCTTGCATGTGCATGTGCCTGACTTGCTAGGCTCTTTTAGGGATAAAATTTTTCAACTCGCAATTGATAATAAAATTGTAAGAATTAAGCAACATAGAAATATAACGATTTAAGGAATAGTCGGAATCGTCCGGGGTCACATGCATGCATTCTTTATTCTTTTAGACACTTCCCGCCTACAAGTATAGTTTGGATAATCTGGCCTATGAGGATGAATTGCCGGACCGGGAGAAACTTAGTGTTTCTAAAAAATTATTTTATTAGCCTTTTTAAAATTTCATACATTCCTGATTTGGAGACTTTTACTAGCATAAATTGCATTAGTAACCAACTAAAATTAAAACTTAAATACATTAGTTTTAAAATCATTATACCACTCATAACTATGGGATCACTTCTCTAGACGTCGATTCCAAATTTCAGAGTCTAACCACCCACCCATCTTGCATATTGATCGGATATCATGGATTTTATACTATTAGGTGGTTTTAGCTGGCTTCCTCTTTCAGGTAACACCAAAACCAGCTATAAGGCTAGTACATAGGCACACTAAATGACAAGTATTCATATTTAAATAGAAGATGTTTAAGAAATGTAGCAACCTTTTTGAACACAAGCAAAAGAAAATCAAAGAAAATTGTTAATTTCTATACCTGCATGGCTTCAATATGACTCAAAAGTGGCCGGGTTGAATCATGAAACTAGAGTGATCAACTCATTATATTGAAGCTCACTTGCCTGAACATTTGCTTAATCAATATGATAAAAGGCTTGAGAGACGGTAGTCTCACATGACACAAGAATAACCTGGAGTTTGAAACTACTAATCTCACATAACATAAAAACTTGGAGTTAGCGACAGACCTGAAATCGCTTCTGAATTTCATCAATTTCACGAAGAAGCATTTCCTCTTTGGCAACTGCCTATAATGTTTTGAAGGGCAGTTCATATGTCAATGGAAAATAAAGAGACTGAAAACAAGAAGGAAAGTGTGGCAAACATCTTGAGATGACAGATAAAATTTAAGTTCAATATTTGTAATGAAAGGAATGCATATCATGAAGTAGAACATTGTTGAAATTAGTACTTGCCGTTCTGTTCTCGTCAAAGCCTGCCCAGCTCCTCAAGAGCTTGAACCGGCATGGAATCCCGTTCACCTGATTCTTTAAGTGGCTCTCAAGTTCAATTCGAGCTTCACTATTTGCACATGCCCGGCTAGTGCTTCAGCCTCCTTCGCAAGTTTCAATTCGTTAACATAAATTTTCTTCTGAATAGCAAGATCTGCTTGATATTTCTCAACTGTTTCTTGCAGCAATTTCTCTGTAGCCATCTTATCTTTTTTAATGCTCTCTGCTTTCGTCTCCTCTACCTAAAGTGTACGAAAACCACAGATATTAAGGATGAAAAGATTGATGATACACATAAGACAGGTTGATTTGGAAACATATGTATAAATTGGTTGTTAACTATTAATCAGTTAAGACTCTTTCAACCATAGAATTACTAGTAAAGTGAAAGAATAAAATAAAACAAAGCAAAATATCTGTAGATTTTATCAGCAAAAAGAAATTTATGTTAAAAAAACAACCATAACATTCATATATATATATATATATCCTAGACAGAACTTAAAAAGAAAAAGCTTCTCAGAATCTATCAAAATATACTCAAAACAGCAATTTTTAATAAATCATTCGTTAATTCCAGCAATAGAAATCCTGTCTTAAATTCCAATTCCTTAATTGCTTTGAGGACCCATCAGAATGGGCAAGCTTTTGCCACAAACAGAGAGGTAATAAGGAGATAGGCATGATATTAGGATGCAGGAACAGCTGGAATGAATGAGGCGGGGCAGAAAAACAATGGCAATAGGCTTCACCAAAGACTAGCATTAGCAGGAAAAGCAAAAATAAAACAATACTGGGAAAAGCAGAACAGTAAAAACAAAGCCAGAGCAGCAAAGGGAATGATAGCACAATAGCAAGCATATCCATCAAAGCGAAAATAGTCAGGGGAAAACAACGGGAACAACAATGTCAAGGGTAACAACATTACGGTGTGAAATAGCAGCAAGTAGTAATTAGCAATTCACACTGTAGGAGTAATTCTGAACTCTAACCGTGTTTATTGAAATTCAGTGCGCTGAATTAAAATAATGCAATAATAAGTAAGACCTAAAAATTTATTCAGAATACTAGAGATCGCATGTTCTTTATACAAAAGTTCTCATCATATGCATATTTTTAGGAATAAAACCTAAGAATCAATACAAATGATTGTGTTCCCAGTAATCACGTACGCTCATATTTCATCAGGAGGATAAGTAATTGATATATTTCCAACAAAAACTCTCTAGGTACTTTTGCTAATTGTTCAGATAAGAGTGTTGGAAGAGAAAAAACAGAAGATTAACTCTAAGCTTCAGGCTATTAAATGAAGAATTTATGTATCATATTGAGTTGAAATTGAATGTTAGGGTTGTTGTTTTGACGTAAATTTCTTTTTGCTGATAAAATCTACAGATATTTTGCTTTGCTTTATTTTTATTCTTTCACTTTACTCGTAATTCTATGTTTGAAAGAGTCTTAGCTGATTAATTGTTAACAACCAATTTATGCATATGTTTGCAAATCAACCTGTGTTATGTATATCATCAATCTTTTCATCCTCAATATCTGTGATTTTCGTATACTTTAGGTAGAGGATGTAAAAACAGAGAGCATTAAAAAAGATAAGATAACTACAGAGAAGTTGCTGCAAGAAACAGTTGAGAAATATCAAGCAGATCTTGCTATTCAGAAGAAATTTTATGTTAACGAATTGAAACTTGCCAAGGAGGCTGAAGCACTAGCCGAGGCACGTTCCAATAGTGAAGCTCGAATTGAACTTGAGAGCCGCTTAAAAGAATCAGGTGAACGGGAATCCATGCTAGTTCAAGCTCTTGAGGAGCTGAGGCAGGCTTTGACGAGAACAGAACAACAAGTACTAATTTCAACAATGTTCTACTTCATGATATGTGTTTTTTTCATTACAAATATTGAACTTAAAATTTCATCTGTCATCTCAAGATGTTTGCTACACTTTCTTCCTGTTTTCAATCCCTATATTTTCCATTAATATACGAACTGCCCTCCAAAACATTGTAGGCAGTTGCCAAAGAGGAAATGCTTCTTCGTGATATTGATGAAATTCAGAACCGCTTTCAGGTCTGTGGCTAACTCCAGGTTTTTATGTTATCTGGGATTAGTAGTATCAAACTCCAGGTTATTCTTGTGTCATGTGAGACTACCGTTTCTCAAGGATTTTATCATATTGATTAAGCAAATGTTCAGGCAAGTGAACACTCAATTTACTAATGCAACCTGGACACTTAATTGGCAGATTTATGCCTTGAAGGTATAGAAATTAACAAATTTCTTTGGTTTTTTATTGCTTGTGTTTAAAAACGTTTCTACATTTCTTAAACTTCTTCTATTTAAATATGAATACTTGTCATCTGGTGTGCATATGTCCTAGCCTTATAACTGGTTTTGGTGTTAATAGGCAAAAGTTTCTAAAGTGGAGCGTTTTCGGGAAGTATGAGCTTTAAACCTTCGCGTTCAGGTTTTTAACCTTTTCAGAAATGTTTAAAGATCGTATATGTTATTGCTCATTTTCTAAGTATACCTGAGTGTAGAGCAATAAGTAAAATTTTTAGAATGGCTGTGAAAGAATCACCATGGTTGAAAAGAATTATGGTTATTACAATTAGATTGCATTAATAAATTCACTCTTTTGTAAGCTTCTGGGTAATTATTATGTAATTCCAAGAAGATATCTCTTTCTGCATACTTTGGTTATATTAATCCTGCACTCCAATGAGGGTATTGCATGTTCAAAACTATATGAAAGTGATTTCTCTTTAAACAGTAAAGAAGAAAGGAATTCGTTCAAATGTTTGTGCAATTTATACAAATTTACATGTCTGCTACAAACCATTGTTCTAATATATATACTGCTGACATTTTAATGGTTAAAGTTTTAAAGAATCTTGGAGTATTTCATCTTAGCGCTAATCTAAAGAAATATGATCTCAAGCATATCATTAAAACTGAGCTACTTTTTTTGGGTGAAGCTCTAAATTAAGTATGATTAAGTTTAGATAAAGACGTCTGTATCTATCAAATATTTTGTTTGTAATTTTATGAACTTTTATATATCCATTCTTATATTTCTTGTTTATTGAAATTTTATGTGATTCATATTTTTCTGTTAATAATGTTCTGTATAAGCTCTTACTTATTATGTATATTCCAATTTCTTGCCAACATGTTGAATTCTTTTTCTCCATTCCCTAGCCTTGTATCTATTTGCTCAAATTAAAAATTTCTTTCTTAATATCCATAGTAAAGTTTTTTTTATTAAATAAATCATGATTACAATGATTGTTTGGGATATCTGGACTTTTTTAGAACATTAACTTGTAGGCATTTTTTCTAAGCTTACATGCAATTTGTCTACTACATTTGGCTACCTTTTTCCAGGCTTTAACATATCTGATTTTTTTTTTATTTCTTAAAGCTTCATCATCATCTTTAATTATGGTAGTAGCAGCATGAATTTACTGGCCATAGAAATTGTAGTTTATCATTATCATTAGTTATTTTAAATGCTATCTTTTGTTATATTAGACCGCATAGCATTTTGTTTATGTTATAACAACATTTGTTATAAATCTGGCAGGAGGCTGCAGCTAAAGCTGCTGCAGCCGTGAGTGAACAACTATCTCAAAGTTTATCACGATTAACTGTTCTGGAAACCCAGGTCTCTTTTTTCAGCGCTTCTTTCTTGTATTATTACAGTGATTACATCATATTTAGACATACTAATTCATTGAGAAATATTTCAGAATACATTTCTTAGAACAGGGCAAGGTCAGCTAAGTAGAACACTCGAGAAGGAGAGGCAGAGGTCTGCCGAGAACCGTCAAGAGTACCTCATTGCAAAGGAGGAAGCAACAACTCAGGAAGGTCGTGCCTGCAAGTTTGAAGATGAAATAAAGGAGCTTAAGGGTAAGCATAAAAGGAGTTGGAAGAAGAAATAGCACACATGCAGCTAGTGGAGAAGGTAATTTATTTTGATTACTTCAATTTTATGATTTCAGTCTATTAGTGCACATTATATGCCGAAACCCAAGTTCTATTCATGGGTTAATATTCTTGATATAATATCTTTTTTAAATGTACTTTTAATGCGTTTTATTTATGCTAATGTAGTGCACAAGAGTAAATGGATAGGATTGTTGTTTGTATTTTTAATGTTTGCTTTGGTAAAATTATATGTTGTACTTTTGATTATTTTAGGTTAATTATAAGCCTTTCAAATGGTCATGTTTGAGTAGGCGTGACTTTTGCATTATATTTGTGCTTTTCTTGAGCATTCTATGATGAGAGTGACAAGAAACTTTCATTCTTGTAATCATCTTTTCTAAACATTAGAAACTCTGTTTCCTTTTATTTGTCTTGAACTTGTGCAAATATGTGAATCATCATCATCCATATTGTTTTCGTGTTAGTTAATGAATATTTCTTCACCATTCATACTTTTTTGGAGGTTAGATGATGTGTTGCACAAATCTCTATGAACAAGTTCTAGTCATATTATTTTTTCTTTTCTAACCCTTCTACATTAATCCATCCACATCGAAATGACAATTAGCCGCCTCTTTGTTGCCCGATAATAAGATCTATATGGTCTATATCATAATTGGATCTATTAGCTAAGCTATTGTACACTGTTAGTTTAAAGAAAAGGGGAAGGTTTTATTTCTTCAAGGTTCATTCAAAAATTGAAAATCCTACCTAATCACCAAGAACAAAACCTTTTAGTTTACCAGCTTTTATCATTGATGTAGGACTAAAATGTTTGAAATGTATGTGGTAAGAATTGCTCGATTTATTGAATAAGCAATTAAGATTAAAACAGTGAGCAATAAAAACAACATAAGAAAATAAGGTAGGTGTGCCTACGTTTAGGCCAAGCCACTTGCCAATCGCGTTGAATTTAAAAAAAATTAGAAACTCAATAACATGCGTAGTAAGTAGCTTCACAAAAATCCCTAATAGAACAATGAGTTAGCCATATAGAAGGTACGCTCAATCCCTACGTTTACTAAGCTCAGCAGAATTAGGCGAACAAGACCATGAATAAAACAAAAACAAGAGAGAGTTAGACTATGAAAATACTGGAGGAAGATTGGAAGACATTCGTTACAACTCGCGCGTAATCCTCCACTGAACGGTACAAAGTTGCTCCTCTATGGCTTCGACAAGAGTGTCTAGAATGCGCTCCACGTATTCCTCGACAGTGTGATCGATATTTGAGTTGACGTCGAAGAAAGTCGAGTGAAGGATGTGCATGAAACCTTGCTCATCGTAGGCTAGGCTGTTGTCAAGGTCGGGATCAGCCATGCATCGACCTTGTTACGTTGAAGTGTTGAAGGAACAACCTCTTTGCTGTCCTTGTTGTTTTTCTTTTGCAAGAGATGGATTTCTCTCAAAAAATCCAAATAGGAGGAGGCAAGAGAGGTGGCCGGCCAAGAGAAAGTGGTTTGGGGAATTTGGTTCAGGTTTGGGAAATTAGAGTGGAGGGAAAAAGGTTTCAATCAATCCACTAATTAATCCTTATGAGAAGAATTAATCAAAGAGGAGAGAGGGAAGGTAGGAGCGGCGGCATGAGAGGAGGCTAGGCGGGATTTGTTTCCAAATCTCCATATTTACTTTTGGTAAGAAATAATGAGGTGTCGAGCTTAGGAAGTTTCGGTAAAGAGAGTGATTTTGAAACTTGAATTAATTCCAAAAAGGGGTATTGGTTTAGGAAACAAATCCAAAGAGAAATAAAGAGGGGGCCGGTGGCTTAATGACTAAGGATGGAGAATTTTAGGAAGCTTTTAATGCTTCCTTAGATTAGGAAGCCTTAGATAATTCGGTCACCTAAAATGGCAGCCTTCTTATGACCCGGTTAGGAAATTAGATGTATTAGGTTTGACTTATGTTAAGAAGGGTAGAGGTAGACCTAAAATGACATGGTTAGAAAATATTAAAAATGACATTTCTTTACTATATTTAAATGAGAATTTAACTTTAAAAGGGCACAATGGAGAAAAAAGATTCATGTAGCCGACCCCACATAGTGGGATAAAGGCTTGATATTTTTATTGGTTGTTCCTATTTATAAACATTATGCTTAGTGGTGAATTAAGATTCATATGTGTTTTATACAAAACAATGATAATATTCATGCACATATCCATTAATAAAAGCTAGGTTATTCCATATG